>CABHPH010122474.1:0-13627 GCA_902168325.1 Peromyscus nudipes | reverse complement strand
AGGAGGAAGAAAAGAGTTCCCTCCAGGCAAAGGTTTAGAGTCGGGAGCATTTGGACACGATTGATTTTTAAATACTTTTTCCCTAATCAATTCTCATGTGTTGTAACATGGCATGGAGATGCCTATGTAATATTAGACTGCCTTTTAAATGCTTATCACCACTCATCTGTTATGTCAGCAGTCTATTACTACATGTAGTATCTTAAAACTATTCCAATGATCATTTTTAATTGCAAAAGAATTTATAAATGATAGCTGAATCGTAGATCACTGTAAAGAATTCACAGCACCATTTATTTATTTGTCTTCTTGTGGCCAAATGTCCCTGTGTGATCACCGCAGTCGTACCCTGGATGATCTTTGGTTTGCTCTGACTCAAATCCCAGCACCACTCCCCTGTGACAGTGGGGTTCACTCTGCAAGAGTCCCTCTTTACTTTGGTACTACCTGACTGCTTTTTTACATCCCAGCATTTCAACATCAAAGTGTTTGTAAAACCTTACCGCCTTTCCATGTTCATCTACCAGTGAAGAAAATTTTATATTCAAATGCTAAAGAATGGTCATCATCCAGGAAGTGAGTCCCACTGGGCCATGGTGGAAAGCCTCTGCACGGATACAGGAACAATAAAGCAATCCTTTGTAATGTACATTGCATGTTGTGTCTGTTAAAACACACACGTGTTTATTACATTTCTCACATTTCATGAAAATGCTGTATTTTCACTCAAACTATGGTTTACTGATTTACCATAACACTTGAAGGTGTGGAAGAAATGAGCCTTCCCTTTTTGTGAACACGAATGTAGGTCTTACACCAGGACATGGAGCTGTTTCCCATTAAAGAATTTCCAATGCTGCATAAGCTCTGAGACCACTTACCCAGTGCAGCCCCCTTTTCTTGAGTTCCTATGTGTTAGTGACAAGAAGGAAAAGAGCTACCAAGGCAGGTGTGTCTGTACCAAAAGCACGTCTGCTGTTATAATATACATGGGGGAAGGGGAAATGTGTTTCGGCCAGCTAGAAATAAATCTGAGCTTCACAGCTTTGGTTTTTGTCTTCCCTGTCCCCAGAAGGTCTCAGCGTTCTGAGGAGGAACTCATTAGAAGTAGCTCACTGCCATCCACTGTGACCTATCGCATCTAGGATAGGTCTATAACATCTATAGCATGTTAGGGCTCTGAGAAATTAGTATTTGTACTGACTTTTGACTAGCACTCTCTTTAACAATATTTATTTAATCTTTGGAAGGTCCATATGTTTCTACAGCATAGTTATATCCCTTTCCCACTACCTCCCTCACAATCCCCCTAGTGGTCCCTACTTCCTAGTTTCATATCCTATGTTTGCAAGTAGGTGTGTGGCCATCTGCTGAGCATGAGCAGCTTACCGGTGGCCACATCTCAAAGGAGAATAATCCTCCCTCCCTCAGGAGCTATCAGTTGCCAATTGCTCCACAAATAGGAATGGGGCCTCTAGGCCCCTCCCTCATCTGTGCTGTACTTTTGACTGTCGTGATCATCTACAGTTCTTGTTCAGGTCAACAGAGCTGCTATGAGTTGGTGCATACATGTCAAGAAGTCAGCATTTCACCACCACACTATTTCCTACCCTCCAGCCCTTGCATTCTTTCTGTGTTCCTTCCTGCGCAAAGTCCCCTGAGCCTTGGATGGTGAGACACTAATACAGCTCAGCACTCAGAATTATTTCTCCTGTGTGCTTTGACCAGTTATGAGTCTCTTTATTAACCACTATCCACTGCAAAGAAAAAAAGGGGGGTGGGGGGTGAGGGTTCTCTGACCAAGAAGCATAAATCCATGAATATGAACATAAATATTTAGGATGCAATTTGACAGTGTGACTATTTACAAAGTAACAACAGTGGGTTCACCCTAAGACCTATGACCTCCCCAGCCATATATATATATTTAATCATGTGTGAAATGGAGCAGGGCTCATAGAAATTAGAAAGTGGTTGGCTGTCCCCATAACCATTAAGCCACTATTGCAGCAGTGAGCACATCTTACTAGTAACTCAGTGTTGTAGCATGCACTATCCAGTCTTCAGATCATTAGTGTCTTTTCTCCTCCAGCAGCCTACCTAGCATCTTCTGGCCCTTATATAAGTTAGTCAGCAGTGAGAGTTCTTATCTGTTTGAGGTTGATTTTTCTACGTCCTGCATCCAAAGTGAGTCATGTCTTCAGCAATAGGATCTTGCTATCCAGTTATGTGGGCCACCAAGAGCAATGACAATCTGGATTAACACTATATTTTAATCTCCTTTGAACTATGTAACAGTGAAGAAAATAAATAAAATTGACAGCCTTTATTTAAATCCCAAAGGCAAAGGTTTGAAAGCATTTCCTTTCATGTACAGGCAGGACTGCATGCTCTCCATATGTAAAGGGACTGTCTGAACTTAGGAAACTGATCTGAACCACTCTTAATACATCTATGGTAACACACAGAATTTACAATAGACTAGTCAGACCTGAGAGTTGGAGGGAACTCAGACTATTGATTCAGAAAATCCTTTAAAGCATACTAGCTTATGATTTTATAGCCAAATAGAACTCTTGTGAAAGAACTCTTAAAAATGAAAAAAAATAAGGCAAGTATATCATTCAGTGCCCTATACTGCTGTTGGATGAATGAAGGTGTTTGACTTTTTGGGTCCCACCAGAACAAAGCCAACTCTTTGTGAGCAACAATTTGTCAAAATTCCTTGGCTGCTTGGCATCTATTTTTATGGACTGAAATCCGAGGCCCTGTCTCCTCTCAAGATTTTTGCAATCTCTTGCAGTTACCCGGAGCTTCAGCTGAAAATCAAGAGGAAGGTTAAGTCTTATTTTTACCTCCCAGAGCCAGCAACTCCTTTTCCCTTCCCTCCTTTGGCAGGGTTGCCTGGATTACATGTGATAAGAGCCCCACTTAAGTTCAGCCATATTGCTGGTAGTACTGGGAATGTGAAAGGGTTCGACCTTCTGCAGGGCACCTGGTCCAAAGCTTAATTTGAAGATTGACCTTTTTGGTTTAATAATTTTGGTTCTTCTGGACATCTTTCTTCCTAAACACACTAAACTTCTATTGAAGTTGCTGAAGGCCACAGAAGGAAGAAACAGCTGGGAGAATTCTGGCTCGCTGTTTTTCCCATTGGCTAAGGTCATATTATTCCCCTGACCAGTGTCTGACTTGAAGGTTGGAAACCAATTGGTTATATAACATTTTATGTACCCAGTTTCCCAGAACTAACTTTATTCTTAGTATAGCTTATTTATGTTCCCAGCAGAGAGATAAAGCTAGAAACATAGTAAAGTAGTGTGTGATATCATTTAAAGGTTGCTCATGTAAAAAGTTTATATCCACTTAAGAAGCCTTTTTTCCTTGTGCCTATGGTAGATGCCTATTTATGGTTTAAATCCCAACTCAGTAGAATGAAGTTCATATTCACAACACATCTAATTGAAGGGTAGGAAAAATGCTTATATGAGAAGCAGAGCTTCAGATTCCAAGCCCCCAGATGCATTTCAGAGAAGTTACCCTTGCTTTGGATTAGAAGCAAAATAATCCAGTCTTCACTGCCAGAAAAAACCAGCTCCACCCTCCCTCCAACACGGCCTGCCTCATCTTAGCTCCCATTACATCTGTGTCCATGTTTACATCCCACCTGAACCCAGAGGCCATTACCCTTATTTACTATCTAATCCATAGTAATTGGGACCAAATTCTTACATATAACAAGACAGCATGTTTACTAAGCAAACCCTTTTCCACTTAGATTGTTTTTCTTAGGACTTGAGTGTATTATAAAAACCTAAGTATACATCATATGGTAGCCAGGAATGTGAATGAACACTGAGTAAGATTCCTTTTTGAAAATTCTTATGCCCCCCAAGCAAATTATCCCAATATTTTCTCCCCATTTTAGACAAAACAAAACAAAATTTGTGATTTTCATGGCCTTCAAATGAGGAAGCAGTTCTCACGAAAGCATCTGGCTTTCTTGGATCAAAACTAAAGCATGAGCTTTAAGCTGGAAAGCAAATCGAAGCGTTTGTATATAAAGGCATTCCATGTTCCAAAGTATGATATAAAAATAGTTACATCTTTCAACTTTTAAGTCTTCAAATGTTTAGCAGGAGAAAAATAACAACTTATTCCTATTTGAGGAAAGAGCTCTAAACCATGAAAGATTTCACTTAGTCTCATTTCCATATAAACACAACACATCTAATTGAAGGGTAGGAAAAATGCTTATATGAGAAGCAGGGCTTCGGATTCCATGCCCCCAGATGCATTCATCTGAGAAGTTACCCTTGCTTTGGATGCGAAGCAAAATAATCCAGTCTGCACTGCCTGGAAAAACCAGCTCCACCCTCCTTCCAACATGGCCTGCCCGTCTTAGCCCTTGTTACATCTGTGTCCATGTCTGAAACCAGGCCCAACACACATCTTACTAGTTTACCAAGCTAATTGGCCTCTGGTGTCTCCTAGCCATACAGTCCGTATGGAAGAGCTGGCAGGGGGTGGGGAGGCGCAGGGCAGGGGATGTAGCACCCTAGTCCTTTCTACAGTCAGTACCATATGCTTAGATATGGAGATGAGAGGTCCATGTTAGGTGTCTTTTTCAATTGCTTCTCTGCCTCATTTTTGGAGACAGGGTTTCTTATTTAATCCAGAACTCACTGATGCCACTAGACTGGATGGCCAGCAAAGCCTGGAGATCGACCTGTCTACTACTGCCCCAGCCCTGGCCTTACAGGTTGCTGGGGAATCAAAGTAAAGGCCTCGTGTGTGCAGGATCTTCTGAGCCCCAGCCCCTAGAAAAGGCTCCTTTTTAAACTCACACATTATTATAGTGCTTTTGTGGTTGAAACCCTAGGAATACTGTGCCTGGCTATCTTTTCTTTCCTAGCATAGCTCACCATAGATTTCCATGCAAAGCCCTGTGGCACTTGTGAATGAAAAGTTTCCACCTTTAATTTTGTTCAATTGTTGTATCCTACAATTGCTGCTGTGTTTTCCTATCATTATATACAGCCATTTGCACATTGTATTTATTTGTACATCAAGTATCCGAGAACTTATTTATATTGCTTTCTTGGCCTTATAGCAAAAAGAACAGGTACAAAATATGGGAAGAGCTGCAGATGGGATTTAAGATTTTAATTTTGGAATCAATGCCCTCTGTAAGTTTTTCCCTTTCTCTGATCATCCCGCATAACTCTTATTCAGCGTTATCCCTAGGGTGGTGGTAATGTCTGTATGCCCATTTTTGCTGAGCACTTCACCGGGTAAGGCACCGAAGGATGTCAGGAATGGTATAAAAATGAGATAAATAGAGGAAGCTGGGTGCCTTCAACAACGCACATTTTGAACTGTTTGTTGCTCAGGAAGAAAACCGTCTCTAAGGAAGAGTGTCGAGGTGCGGAGCATTGTGAGAAGCCCCGTTGAACTGTGTGCATGCTGCAAAGTTTATATCTGCTCGACACTGCACTAATCTGTAATATTATTTCTATACCTCTTGCTGGCAGCTTGGATCTGGATGCAAAGTGGCCTTCTTCCTAATCATTTTTCGTCTGGGTGTCTCATGCCTGCCTGTCACTTTGGATTTTTCCTTTATTTATACTACCATTAATCCCACTGTGAGTGAAGGTACAAGCTTGATTTATGACTTAGCGTTTTAAAAACTTCCCATGACAATGAACTTCAAGCTGTCACTCACCAGAAGTAGAGCAGCCATAGTGGCAGAGCCATCTACCAAGGTGGCTTTGAAAGGGTGGGTGATAAAAGAGATTTGGAGCAATCTGGGAGTTTTTATGCCTTTTTATTCTCCTGGGCTACATAGATGTATCAGTTCTAACAAGGTACTTCCTGCCTAGAGTCACTGGCAAAGGAACCTCCACCCAACAGCTGCAGGCTTGAGAGACCTCACACTGCTGGCCAAGGTTCTTTCTGTGCTTTGACCGAGACCACAGCCAATAAAGTCAGTGTGTATGGTGGAAAGAGTTTCCCAGTTTTTTTCCATTGGAGAAGTCTTTTGTGAGGTTAGTTTGACTGTTCTGAATTAAGGGGGGTCAGTGTTCATGTTTTAATTTTAACTGCATGTAAGCCCGCTGATTAGATTCTGCTAAGTGCAAATCATAGTTTGCTGAGGACAATACATATCCTTAAAGCACATGTTCTCAAACTGTGGCCACAAAATCAGCAACAGCAGTATCACCTTGGAACTTGCTAGAACTAGAAACTCTGACCAGCCTTAGGTCTGCTGACTCCCAGGGTCCATCAGGGGTGGAGCTAGCAGTCTGTGCTGTACTAAATCCAGGTGATTTTGTTGGGTGACTGTTTTTAAGAACTACACTTCAATATTCATTTGATAATAACCTTCCTGGCTCCCTGTCTCAGGCAATGTACTATTTAATATTGGTCCCCAGTATTGCATAGTGTCCCCAGGAGTTCCAGCTCCAACTCCAGTTCTGAGGTTCCTAGAGTGAAGGACCTAAGGCAGTTTCCAAGGATGCCTGCTCCTCCTGACTGATGTCCATTGGCCAGGACTCCATCTTCTAATTAGGAGCCATCACTGAAACATCCACCTAAGACAGGACCTGTACTGTAAGACTTGCTATTATTGGAAGAGTGATCTCTGGTTACCTGAGGGGTGTAATCATGTATATAATTCTTTTAAAATGAGCATGCAAGGCTTAAAAATGCATGAATCTGCTTCCCATTCTCTTTGGCAGAGCTCAGTGATGAATGGGATCTTATGTCAGAAAGTACATACTTATATGCACAAGTTTCCTTGGGACTTGCCCTTTCATCTGAAAAAAAAGTCACTATTTCCATAACTCAGTTAATTATATTCATTTCCAATTGTGAAGCTATTACTTACTAAGTCTTACTTACTTGAATAGAAGAATCCTTAATATACATGACCACTCAAACTTTCAATTTTTAAGAATTTAAAATTTTAAGCGCTTGTTTTATTTATAAAGTTGATTAGATGAGTATCTATGTTTGAATATGCATACATTATAGGAACTATAACTGCTTGAATATACCAAACTTTCACCACCTATCAACATTTCCCTGTCCGTTGTTCTTCTCAGAAATGAAAATACAATGAACGTTATAAAAGAGAGTATCTGAAAGTTCTATTCAGGTGATAGCAAATCTAAGGGAGAAAGCTAAGCCCCTTAATTCATCATTGACCCTGTCATCGACACTTTGAGGACAGATGTTGCATAGTTTGTATGTAACTACACAATCCCCAAATTAATGTTCTTGTTTTAATGTGTTGCTTTTGGCATGGCCTTATGTGTTTGAAGTAATTTACCATTCAGAGGGGTACTGTGTGAAGATTAGGTTTCAGTTCTCCATGCTATCATTAAATATGGGCTGAGCTTCTTGTAGACAGCTCTCATGTGAGAGCAAGCCAGTTCAGAGCCACTGAGATCCAGATGTCCAACAGAACAGCTGCCACAAGTCTGCTGTTGCGTCAAGAGCATTGCTTCTGAGCTGTGAACCATGTGTTGAGCATTTCTTAGACCGCTGCCCATGGTTAAAGTCTATTGTTCTCTCTCCTTAATTTAGCCCCCAAGAGACTGACAATGGGATGGACAGTCACAGATTCTGGTACTGCAGACAAGTTATATAAAAACTTTCCCATGCATGTCCATGCAAGTAAATGATCGGGCTCAGTGTTTAGTCCCCTTAAATACTGAGTGTTTATTACTCTCCTCTAAGGGTGAATGCAAGTGAATTAGAAACAGAACACCCAAGAGAGAATAAGTTAAAATTCTGTGGGGTGTGTAGCCATTCTGTTGAAAAGCACAGATGTGTGGAGGATCTTTTTGTCTTTCAATATGGGTAGACATTTGAAATTTCCCAGCTTTCCTAATGTGATAACTGTTGCTTGCTAATGTGGTGAGTATCAGAGTAGAATCCATGTTCATTCCAACTCATCTCAATACTGCAATTTTACACAAGCCTGGTCAATTTACCTAAAGAAACAGCCCTGCCTTGCCATACCAGAATAATAACCTTTTACCTGTACCATCATGGAAGTTTATGCAAAAGTTACCCATTACTTGGGTGAAGAACCAGGCTATAAAATTTATAATCCAAGTGGAGTCTGGGAAAGTCAGATCAAAGTAAATTATCACCACCTTAATATCTACAGTGTGTTTTACAATTATTAGCCAGAAGCCATATACAAACCTGGATAATAAGAAACATGATTAGGATGTTAAATATCTCCTCACCTCTTTCAGTAAATATTGTGTCCACTGTTAGAATCTTGAGAGCAGCATAGGAAATTTCCAAATGCAACCAGTGACACCTAACCCCAGCTCACTCATCGCAGTAGCCATGGACATGATAAATATGATGCTCAGTCTACACCATGGGGTGCTTCACTTGACTCTTTGAAATGTGGTGTCTGTTTCTGCCTCATGAAGTAGCTGGTGTGTGCTAAGTGTTCAAAACACATTTTGTAATTGAACTAACTACACCCACACTTTTCCACCTTTCCCAAATACAGTCAACAAAAGTATTTATTAACTCATCTGGATAGCTAATTCACAGCTTCAGCACTCAATAAAACCAGTAAATGAATGAATGTCTGACTGCATTCATTCAAATTCTGATCACAGTGTTGTTCTTAGAATGTTGGCCTAAGGCTTCAAACACACCTTCAGAGCCATGAAATCCATGGAAACTGCCAATCAGGTAACATCCTTACATCACTATTATTAACAACTGGTAAGTGTGCTGAACATGAAATATTCTGATTTCTCCATAATGCTTGTCAGTAAAAATATAAATGTTAACTCACGCTCCGTTTCCCATGTGTCTGTACAAGTGTCGACGTTGGCCATCATAATGATGTTAGCGCCGATTGCTCCACAACTATTGACACTTTACTCTATTTGAGAAGTTGAGCTTCCCTCCTATGCAGTAAGTCTTGGCTGCATCTCCCTCCAGCAGCTGATGTGCATCTGATAGGGCTTTGCTTGCCTGTTTGTCCCACGAGTGTCCCCTCAATTCTCACACATTTGATGTGAGAAACTCAGCTCACTCATATGCCAATGCTGTGTCGCTCACTAGTTTATCTTCTTACTTAGGCTGTCTGCTGTAAAAAAAAAAAATCACTTGGATGATGCATGGCACCTCGTTGCGTTTGCCCTGGGTGCTTCCTGTGTTTCTGAATCGTTGTTGCAATCACAGACAAGTGATGCCAGGCTGGATGGTGAAGTTCAGGCCATACGCCTTGGACATCCCAGGTTCTGGATTTTGGAGTCATTTGCCATGTCTGAGTTTGTAGTGTCGCAGTATTGCTGAAGAGGAACAGTGGTGAATAACTCAATGTGCCTCTCTTCTTCTTTCATTTTATTTCATTTTGTTTCATTCATCATTCTGGGGGATAAACCTAGGCTTTATGTCAGACAGGTGCTCTATCACTGAATTGTGTCCCCACATTATTCAGTGTGTTTTTCATTTATCTTTTGTAACTCACATTAGCAACACTCCCTAGGCCCTAGTGATGTAATGTGATGATGCATTTTTTTTTGTCTTCTTGCAATCTGTTTTGTATCAGCCTAACAAAAGATGGCCATGACTTATAAAAAACTGTGTGCCTTTGGACTTCAGTGATGAGAATGTGATAAAGATAGTGCATACTACACACTATGGTTCACAAGGAGATATTAGTCAAGATAGTCATTGGAATCAGAACCATGGATCTCTTCTTCTTCTACAGAAGGACATAATCACAGAAAGCTGTGTCCTGAAGTCATCTAATGTACAAAGTACAGGACAGAGCATCCCTGGTCCATCAGGATACCAGAAACCCAGCACTGTAATCAAGGTCGTGAAGTATGTAGAGATGAGCAGACTTGTAATTGTAGCAGGAATCTTAGAAGGTCTTATTAATAAAATCAAACCTGAGGCCAGTTATTGGGGTGAATCCTGGAAGATCAGAGAAGCAGAACAAGCCACAGCTACCTCACCTTGCCAGTTCCTCAGCTGATCCTGTTTCCTCAGACTGGAAGCCTCTGGGTCTTCATATCAGAATGGATCTCAGCTGAACTGTTGCTCAAAAGCCTGAATACTTAACCAGCCAAATGCTTCTAGTTTCTGGTTTTCACGCCTTATATACCTTTCTGCTTTCTGCCATCACTCCCTGGGATTAAAGGCGTGAGGCACCATGCTTGGCTGTATCCTTGAACAGATGGATTTCTGCCTCTGGAATGCTAGGATTAAAGGCGTGTGCTACCACTGCCTGTCCTCTATGTTTAATATTGTGGCTGTCCTGTTCTCTGACCCCAGGTAAGTTTATTAGGGTGCCCAATATTTTGGGGAACACAATACCACCACATGTAATTGTTGCAAACTTGAAGGCAATATAATAAAAAAGGCTCATTAATTACTTTTTTTTTTTTTTTTGGTTTTTGAGACAGGGTTTCTCTGTGTAAGCTTTGCGCCTTTCCTGGAACTCACTTGGTAGCCCAGGCTGGCCTCGAACTCACAGAGATCCGCCTGGCTCTGCCTCCTGAGTGCTGGGATTAAAGGCGTGCGCCACCACCGCCCGGCTCATTAATTACTTTAAAAAGTAGAATAAAGAAGAACATCACTTTCTCTTTAAAAGGATGCTTTCCCACCAGGACTGTATTTAACTTCTGTGCTCATGCTCACATTATAAGATGCAACTGTATTAGAAATTTGGTTAAGTTTTAAAAATGGAAGCTCCTAAATATAAACTCTACTAGTCCTCCTAGAGAAATGCATGTATAACTTGTCTGTGTAAAGAATTTTTAGAATTACCATGACAATCTTTTTAAACTTGGATATTGGATATTCAATGGAAATCTATATCTAAATGGATCTCAAACCAGAATGTCTTCATGAGCCACCTTACATGCTGTAAGAGTTCTGTTAGGGCCAGACTTTTGGTTGTTTCTGCCACTAATTGCCTGTATGACACTGGGCATACAAATCTCACAGATACTAGCTGAGGAAGTTGAACTCAGTGATCTTCTGGTCACTTCTCATCTCTGATAGTCTGTGGGTCAGCTGTTGAGACGTTCAGTAATAGCATTCTTTACTCGACTGAAAACAGAAAGAGCATAGTTTTGAGTCTGTGCTATGAAGCTAAATCCAAGAAGCTAAACCATCTCTGAATTATAAATTTTGTTTTTCAATGGCCTTGTCAATATTGACCTTTTGGAAAGCCATTTTATTGGCATGATCTACCTTCCTCCTGCACTTTACATACTGTAGTTTGCTTTAAAATTGTGTTGGATTAGAGTCCTGTCTCTATCATTAACTTAGAAACTCTGTGACTTGGGACAATTTAATTAGCACTTCTGAGTCTCATTTCTTTTTCATCTCTATAATCATCCTACAACCTTCAGAGTTTTCTGACTTATGTGCTATGGTACATAAAGCACCAAGTTCAGACATGGTGGCTCTCCATAAATATATCTTAACTCTCTGGACCTGACGAACTTGTCCATGAACTAGATTCTTCTCCAGTTACTAAACATCAGTGCACCATGGAAACTATGGAAGTTAGTGATAAAGCTGAACTCATGTCTTGAATTAGCATATTTATTCTTTCAGATTGCATTGATAAGTCAAGTATGTACTGAATTCCTGCTAATACATCTACTGCTACAAATGTGTTTTCAAATTTTCATTTGTGTGAGGTGAGATACAAATACCATGATCCTATTGTATTGTGTGCTCATGAGAACCCAATGAGACTGGCATGTGACCTTTCCATTTGAGGATCTATCTCACATAAGGAAACTGAAGTATAGGGAAACAGGTTTGCCAATCTCACGTATTACAGACAGAGCCCAAATGTGAATGCAGACTATGGCTTCAGAGTCCATGTGTGTTGTCACTCAGAGGCCTATGCATGCTGTCATTTGAAAATTATCTTGGACTTGGAGTGTATTTCAAAAAGAGAGTTCTGTGCCTTGTATGTGTGAGTTCCAGCACAAGGAAGGGGCCAGACAGGGAGGTCATCTTAAGGAATCACTAGCACTGGGGGTTCCTTCTCTTATGGGAATGAATTAAACAGCATTTCGAGGAGAGCATAGGGAGCTACTGTCCACACCATGAGGCTCTGATGACCCATAGGGGTAATGTCCTCACTTTTCCTCCCACAAATGTAGCATGAATCTTAAAAGGTCTTATTAATAAAAACAAACCCAGGGCCTGGTATTGGGGTGAATGCTGGAAGATCAGAGAAACAGAACAAGCCACAGCCACCTCACCTTGCCAATTCCTCAGCTGATCCTGTTTCCTCAGACTGGAAGCCTCTGAGTCCTCATCCAGAATGAATCTCAGCTGAACTGTTGATCAAAAGCCTAAAAGCTTAACTAGGCTCTAGTTTCTGGTTTTCATGCCTTATATACCTTTCTGCTTTCTGCTATCACTTCCTGGGATTAAAGGCTCCTGTTACCACGCCTAGCTGTTTCCAGTGTGACTTTGAACTCACAGAGATCCAGACAGATGTCTGCCTCTGAAATGCTAGGATTAAAGGCGTGTGTGCCACCATTTTCTGGCCTCTATATCTAGTGGCTGTTCTGTTCTCTGACCCCAGATAAGTTTATTAGGGTGCACAATATTTTTGGAACACAATATTACCACACACAAACAAGGAGGAAAGCAGGTGGCGGGAAAGAGGGGATGGTGTTGAGCACAGCCTCTAATGCAGTCTGAACATACTAGCCTGCCCGGTGGCTTTAGAATGTAAATACTCTTCTTCCCTAAAATCCACAGTGTCCTTGGCCTAGAGAAGCCTCTGCCAGTAAAAGTGGCTTTGGGCCAGGTGGTGGTGCTGCACGCCTTTAATCCCAGCACTTAGTTGGCAGAGGCAGGCAGATCTCTATGAGTTCAAGGCCAGCCTGGTCCACAGAGCAAGTTCTAGGGCAGCCAGGGATGTACAGAGAAACCCTGCCTTGGAAAAAAAAAAAGGGCTTTTGGTTCCGACAAGGGAATGAGGACTGGTGATGGAGGGAGCTGAGGGAAGGGGGAGGGGCCCTGTGAATGAGGAGTTTTCTTCCACGTGGCCTCACAGCATGTGTGCGTGGAGCTAGGTGGATTTCATAAGCAAATGTGGAATTTTGCCATCAGATTCTTCTCTCCATAGCTAATATGCTCATGGGATATTAATATTAATCCAAGGAAAAAGTCCCTGGGTGGAGAGAAATTATTTTCCCTGTCAGGGGCAGCGTTTTCGTGAAATGACAATAAAGTTAAATAGCTTTAGAAAGTGCTAGGAGAATATTAAGCACCTTATTAGCCAAGGGCAACTCACAGTTCACTCTGAAGGGTGAGCAGGAGCCTGGTAACGGAGTCCCATCAAAGGCCTTCCTTCTGTGGTCCGTTGAGGCTTTCTGTGGCATGTAGGCCTTCAGTCCTTGTCATTATGCTGGCCCAATTAAGATCGTCACAATAGGAACTTGTAGCAGTCCATGCCACTAACTTGACTGTACAGATGACACCCCAGGTGGTTTACTTATCAACTTTACCACCTCATTATGAGGGAATCCTACAGCTTATCTGAATCACTTGGAGCATTCTGACAGAGCCAAAAATGAAAGCTTTTCTCAAGCTA
>CABHPH010122473.1:1348-15852 GCA_902168325.1 Peromyscus nudipes | reverse complement strand
GTTTTCATACACATTGTTAAGAGTGGGAAAGGATGGTCTAATACATTGACAGATTCTGGATGGCTTAAATTTGACTTTTTATTCTGTCCAATGAGAAATGCTTACCCCCTCACTAAACCTGCTGGGTCTGGGCCTGGTTTCCCCCATAAATCTGTCCCTTCAGCTACTACCTCTGAGCTTTACAAGGCCCTGGCAAGACACAGATTAAGGTGGCCCTATCCTTTAGGGGCTTAGAGGATCCTCACAGAAGCAGGCTGGTGAGCCTTGCCCCCTGCCCTGGTTGGAGCACATCTGGAGGCTCCTGAATCCTACTGCAAGTTACAAGTAAAGCCCACATGGAAACCAGCAGAAAACACACAGGTTAGGGTGTTCTGGGGTATTTTCTCAGACACCATAGTTTAAACCCAAGGTCAACTGGAGTGAGCACCAGAGACCAGAAGAATTTAGGTCTCCTGTTGTGGGGTAGACCTCCTCCTACATCCCTGTGCTTCCTAGAAATGTCCTGGAGTCAAGGGGCTGTACCTCGTCTACCTAGCTTTATTCTTACACTCCCCTTGACAACCAGAACTGCTTACTTTCTGGGACTCAGAGACTTTAGGTCATTTGCCCAAAGCCATGCATCAAGACTTGTCAGTCAAGGTGGGCTTGACTGGATTAGGAATCCCTAGAAAGCTGGTGGAGCTTTGTTTTGGGTGTGTCTGTGTCTCCAGGGCAGCCTTGACCTCTCAGGCAGGCTCAACACTCAGAGCAGAGGACAGGTGATGTCGGGATTTAGGTGTGCTGGCCTTGTAATCCAGATTTAACCCAGCAGTCCTGAGTTCCTGGTCTTCAACCACGAATTGAGTTATACCAGGGCTTTCCTGCTTCTAAGACTTTTGGACTTAGAAGCTCTGCTACCAGGATCCCAGGTCCTTGCCACCATAATTACAAGGTCAAGCCCAAGCTCCTTTGTGTTCACCTGCCACTGGAGGCTGAGGTAGCTTCCCAGCCCTTCTTGCCAGCTTCCAGCCTGTGTAACACTCAAGAGGCAGATGGGGAAGAGCCAAGAACTTGACAGCAGAGGTTTTCAGGCCCTGGGGAAGTCAAGCCGCTGACCTTGCCTTTTCCTTAGCATGGTCAGAACGCTGACAGCTCCAGGGCTCAGACACCCTAAGTCCCCTGCCCCAGTCTGCATCTTCTCCTGCATTTCTAGTCATAGGCAGATGAAAAAGTCCGGAAGCCCTGCAAGCCCGGGCTGCTGGGTTGTTCTCTGCCTTGTGGTGTCAATTTCCTTTTTACCATCTGGTCTTTGTCCCTGTTAACTCCCCATCTCTCTCACAAACTTTATGGTTGTTCATTTTAAAGACAGACTCGGAAGAGCTGACGATGAGAACTCCCTGGTCATAGCATGCTATATCTGCCGCATTGACGTCTCAGGGGCGGGCCTCACTACCGGCTTCCTGGACAGCCTAGCCTACTCCAAAGCAGCCCCGACTGCTTTCACAACCAGTAGAGAACTGACCTTCTAGCCCCGGAGGGGGCAGAGCTGAGCCTTTCCCCACAATGAAAGCCTTTAAATCCGCCGTGGACAGTGAATGACATCAGTAATCCAGGCCCCGCCCTGCTGAGAACTTCCTGGATGGAATCCTGCTGTTTGCAGAACCCTGCAAAACCATGTAGCAACTTGGCTAAACACAGACGATTTGCCATCTTAAGCCACCTCAGTATAACAGGCTCATTTTAAAGCAGGAAGTGGCAGCGGGCCTGCTTCTGTGCGAGCTGGTTCCTGAGGCGGGGTTGAAAAGATAGAGGCCTTATGGTAGCCGTGTACCTGGCTCGGCATCCATGTGCCGCTGGCAGCTGGGTATGCCCTCCCCGTATCTCAGGCTGTCACTTACCAATAAGAGGGCAGCTCTGTGCAGTACCCAAGAAACACAAGTGGTACTTTGAGGAAATGGGTGGAGTGCAGAAGTGGGGACTGGGAGGCTGCAGCTGCCCAGTGCTGGGAGGGAAGTGCTTTCTGGGTCTTCCAGTGAGAGAAGGGACTATCCTGACTTCTAAGGAAGTGAGGGAGTGGTGTGCCTGACAGCTAGGAGGGAGCTGGGGGAGGGCGGGATGCAGGGCACCAAGCCCTAGTTAGGAACGGCTGGGGAAACCATGAGTGTGTGATCCAGAAAACACGCCAGGAAGGCTGTTTGTTGATGCCTCACTTTCGGCCTCTAAAGCTCAGCTTGTTGGACAGAATCCAGTTCACAGGGAACCCAGGAACTGAGGAGACCCAGAAAGTGTTATTCTGCCAGTGTCTGCACCCCAAAAGACATGTGGGAAGGAAGGGGCTTAGTCCAGCCTTAAGGGGAGAGGGAAGAACTTAATGAGACTCCTTCACATGGCAGGACAAAGGTCCATCCCTAGGTTTCTGGCTGGTGTAGTGGGTGGGGGAAGGGAATGCAGGCAAGACAGGTGATGGCCAGCTGAGGACCTGTTCGGCGTGCTGCAGAGTTCCAGATTCCCCACTTCAGAGAACAAGGAGCTTTCCTACGGAAGTCTGAGGATCCATGGGAAGAAAAATCAATTAAAAGCCATGAAGTAAAATAAATAAATAAATAAATAAATAAATAAATAAATAAATATGTATGCTGGAATATTCTTAGGAGGAGGGGGAAGGCTCTGAGCACAACTCATCTATTGGATCTATTAATAACACAGGAAGCCATAGCTGAAAAATAGGACAAGTGTGAAATCTATACATTAATGCTCAGCTAGGGAGAAGGAAGGTGAAGTGGTTGGGGGGGGGGTGAGAGACACGGGAGGGACAGGAGAGAAGACAGTGACCTGGGGAGAGGAGCAGGTGGACAGAATGCACAAGTGGGGAAACAAGGGAGTGGAGTCCGAGAGGGTGCGAGGGTGTGGGGAGAACTGAGTAACACAGCTACGGGCAGAGGAGGGACTATGTTTTCCTCTGTCCAGCTGGCTTCCAGTCCCTCTGATCTGGGTGACGGATGTCACAGCTGAAATGCTCTTTTCACTCAGCTACCTCTGCGGGAGTCTGACAGTCAAGTTTCATTCACTCTTTATTCTCTCTCCTGAGTTTCTCCAAGCTCTCACCGCATAGAAACAGAAGCAGGAGGGACTGAAGATTTTATCACACACACGTTTAAGTCCAGTTCAAAGCCTGAAGCTGCCTGTAACACCCAACATGAAGGTCAGGGAAATAGGTGTCTCAAAAGGAATTGCTCCTGTTACACTGGAAGGCCGAGGAAGGTGAAGGCTTGAATGTCCACAGGCAGCGGTGGGAAGGAGGACCTTGGTGGGTAATATGGGGTGACTAAAAACACTTGGCAGAGGGATTGTGGCTCTCGAGGCTTTACTTATAGGGAAATAGGGGCCAAAGAGCTCATGGGAGATAACCAGAGCTGTGGCACTCCAGGACAGAGAAAGACAAGAACAGCAACCCCGTTGGTTCAGTGGGCAGCAAGGGCAGAGCCCGGGTAGCCAGCAGACTGAATGAACTGTCCGGTGGCTGGTGCAGGCCCCTGGGAAAACAGATGGAGAATTCCCCTACAACACAGAAAGGCCGAGGGTGTGAGCACAGGAACTCATAACGGTGGGGCAGTGCCTTGCAGCAGACCTCTTGACAGACTGCTGCCAACAGCCATCAAACACGGGGTAAGGATCAAAAGAGGAATCACTCTGTGTGGCTGGTGTCTCTTCCTGTGAATTTCGTGGTTTATTCATACGGAATCCATGGAATTATGGAGCCCTAGCTCCTATAGCTAATTCTAATAACTTGAACCGTATGGCTAAGCAGACATGTAGGGCACTGTGAACACTAATCCTAACCGGATTGGGGAAAGGCATAGCAAAAGAACTGGGGAGCATGTCGGAAAAAGTTTGCCTCTGTGAACCAGGGTTTAGGTTTGGCTTTTATGTTCACTTGTATAGAGTAAACCAAACATGCACTTAAAAGGTTAACATGTGAGGGGCTCAGGAGATGGCTCAGAGGCAAGAGCACTTGCCGAGTGCTCGCTGGGCAAGCAGAGGACCTGACTCTGGAGGGGAGTGGGCAAATCGCTGTGCTACCACTGTAGCCACAGAACAGCTCCAAGTTCAGAAAAGACCCTGTCTCAAGGTAATGGAGAAATGATAGAGAACACTCAATGATCTCTAGCCTCTTGTGTGCACATGGGCTATGTACACCTTCATACATGTACAAACACACACACAAATGCACATATACACGTGTGTATATGCACACATTAAAACATTTACTGTGGCATAACACATCTAACAAAATTGATTGCCTTAACTATTTTAAAATGGCACTAAGTACATTCCTCTGCCCATCAAGGGGTCAGAAGATTTCTACTCTTGGGCTTGGGATGTGCTTCAGGGCCTAGCAACAAAAGACTCTGGTTTCAACCCCCAGCACTACAAAACAAAACACCCACAATGACTTCTACCTACTACTCGAAAAGCAAAAAGCTGAGCTGTGTGAAGAGGAAGGGCCGAGCATCAGGAGGGATGTAGCACAGGCATGAAGCATCCACTATGGAGCATTTGTCTTCAGAAAACCACTTACAGAAGGATTTGTTTGGGGTCAGTTTCAGAGATCCACAGTCTCTTGGCTCAAATAGTTCTGGGTGTGCACGTGGGAAGGCTCAACACCATAGGAGTGAGCAGGTGGTGAAGTGGGATGGCTTACCCCGTGGTGAAGAGACAGACAGGAAGGGACTGGTCTCAGATACCTGTAATCCCACCACTCAGGAGGTGGACCCATTCAAGGTCATCCTCCACTACATATCAAGTTTGAAACCAGCCTGGGCTACATAAGATCTGTCACAAACAAACATATACCCCACGTTTATACTGTTTAAAGTCAGAGAACATCTCCCAACCCATCTATTGAAGGCACTTTTAAATATTACTAAGCCCTACAGTAGAGCGGACAGTACTAATGACTTAGGGTTGTGCCAACTGAACCCATTAAGGAATGAATGTACTTGGAACAATTCTTACAAGGATGGCAAGAATTACAGTTAGCTGCACTCAACTGGCAAGATAATAGGTTAGGTAACAATCAAGATCCTCCTCCGAGATTGCAGTTACTTCCTTGCATAATCTACTAAAATGAAGATGTTAACGATGGCATATTCAAGTTCCTAAATCTGGATACTAAAAACAACTGTTCTAATATGCGGTAGGGAAATGAGATTTAAAATGACACACATGTGAAAGCAAGCCGTGGCTCATCTGCAAGGGTAGCTTTATCTTCCCCTCCTATGCTGGGAACGGCTCTGGGGCCACACCCATGCTAAGCATGTGCTCCCTCTCATTGGGCCCCCAGCCCCTAGCCTACAGCACTGCACATTAAAAAGTGTGAGTATACTGAGTCCTGGCAGCAGGGCCACACTGCTGGACAGATATCTACTGCAAGTGGAAACCAGAATGGTTCTGTTTGCTCATGCAGTAAGAACTTGAAGAAAAGGTTGGAATGAACAGAACTCAAGAAAAATGACAAGCTGGGTGGTGGTGGCACACGCCTTTAATCCTAGCACTCAGGAGGCAGAGCCAGGCAGATCTCTGTGAGTTCGAGGTCAGCTGATCTACAAAGTGAGAAAGTGAGTTCCAGGACAGGCTCCAAAGCTACACAGAGAAACCCTGTCTTGAAAAAAAAAGGAGAAGGAGGAAGGAATGGAGGAGGAGGAGGAAGAGGAGGAGGAGGAGGGGGAGTGGAGGAGGAGGAAGAGGAGGAGGAGGGAGTGGAGGAGGAGGAGAAGGAGGAAGAAGAAAAAGAAGAAGAAGAAGAAGAAGAAGAAGAAGAAGAAGAAGAAGAAGAAGCAGCAGCACTGAATAGGTAGAAGAGATATGAGTAAACCTATAGACACTTTGGCCTGTGCTAACCGTTTAGTTAAGACATCTGGGGACTGGGCTCAGAGGGTACAATGTGAGGACTGGAGTTTGGGTCTCCAGAACTCATGTGTCCTAGTTTGCTCTCTATTGCTTTGATAAACATCATGACTGAAAACAACTTGGGAAGGAAAGGGTTGGTCCATCATGAAGGGAACTAAGAGCAGAAACCTGGAGGCAGGAAGTGAAGCAGAGGCCACTGGCTTGCTCCTCATGACTTGTTTAGCTTGCTTCCTTCTATCATTCCCCCCAGAAAACTACCAGCATATCATGTAAAAATGGGTGTGGTGGCATGTGCCAGTAACTGCAGTGTTCCTACAGTGAGATGGGAAGTAGTTCTCGGGCCAGCTAGTGAGGTGTGTGCAGTGGTTTAACAGCAAAGAGACCCTGTCTCAAACAAGCCGAATGCCAGTAGCTGAGGCTGTCCTCTGACCTCCACATGTGCGCTGCTGCAAACATCCACCCTGCCCCGTCTTCCCTTTTCTCCTCTCCTCTCCTCTTCTTTCTCCTTTCTCTCTCTCTCTCTCTCTCTCTCTCTCTCTCTCTCTCTCTCTCTCTCTCTCACACACACACACACACACACATAGAGTTTTTTGTTTGAAAAAAAAACCATGAAAACACCATGAAATATGCACCTGAGAATGTAACTATCTGGGGGTGGGGCAGAGCTCAGTGGGACAGCATTTGCTTTGGACACGTGAGACCCCAGACTTCATTCCTAGCACCTCCTTACCATACTTCTATCACAGGAAATGGACTCTTTCCTGGTGGTGACTGTGATAGGCTTTACTTCTAAGAGCATTTGCTTTGGAAGGGCTGGATGAGAGACCATGCCAGCTTTGCCCGATTCTCTCCCAAAGCACTGCCTACTTCAAGGATTCCCTTAGGACAGATTCACTCTCCTTGGACTATGCCTTTGAGGAAAATAAACAGGAATAGACATCATTTACATGTAGTAGTTTGAGGATAAACAATTCTTCATGTTATAAAGTAACTACAACACTAATGATTTCTAATTTTTAACACTTTTCCCCCCACGTTTATATGTGTGCCCAAGTGTATGAATGTATACCAGGCATGCAGGATCTGTGGAGGCTAGAACAGGACATCAGATCCCCTGTAACTGGAGTTACAGGTGGTTGTGAGCCACCATGTAGGTGTTGGGAAGTGACTCTATCCTCTGCAAGAGCAGCAAGTACTCTTAACTGCTGAGCCATCTTTCCAAGCCTGTGTGAGACAAGGTCTCACATATCCCAGGACAGCACCCAAATCTAGGTAGCTTGAGGGTAACCCTGAGCTAGCCCTACTCCCTCCACCATGTGAGTGCTATGGGTGCAGGTGTGGGGCACCATGCTGGTTTAGGAAGAGCTGGCTATGGAACCCAGGACTTTGAGCATGCTAGGCCAGTACCTGACAACCAAGACAAGTGCACAACTGACCCACGATTTCTCAATGTTTTTGTTTGTTTGCTTGCTTGCTTTTTGAGACAGGGTTTCTCCATGTAACCCTGGCTTTCCTGGAATTAGCTTTGTAGACCAGGCTGGTCTCAGCTCAGAGATCCACATGCCTCTGCCTCCTAAGTGCCAGGATTAAAGATGTGCATCACTACCACCTCAAGATTTCTCAGTGTTTTAAATGACCTTCTAGAGCTGTGTCTAATTTTCAGCTATTTTGTTGTTTGCTTACAAGTGTGGCTATTCAAGAGACTTCAGGACTTACTAATGAAGGCCCAATGCTCTCAGAATGGCTGGTTCCCTCTAGACTCAGCCTCAAAGAACATTTTTTTTTCCTTGCCCGGAACTCCATCAAAGAGACTGCCATCTCCTCACCAGTGCAAGCGCTCAGAACCATGGAGAGCTACAGAAACAAAGCTAAGCTCTGCCTCAGGAGCTCCAACCCAGTCAACTGTCTTTGTTTCAATGGGGCTACCGTGTCCAGGATTAGGATGGTTCTTTCCAATCTGTCCCAGTCCTCAAAGAACATCTGTCTCAGGGCTGGGGCGATGACTCAGAGGTTTAGAGCACTGGCTGTTCTTACAGAGGATCAGGACTGATTCCTAGCACCCACATGGCAGCTCACAACCACCCATAACTCCAGTTCCAGGGGACTCGACACCCTCTTCTGACTTCTGTGGGCAACAGGCATGCAAATGGTGCACATACATACATGCAGGCAAAACATTTATACACGTTAAAAAAAGAATTCATGTTTCTCTGGAAAAGTAGAAAAAGGATGTTCTTATAATGTAAGTATGAGCACAACAGTTTGAGCAAAGATACAAAATTCTTTCCAAGGATGCTTCCAAGAGGTGTCATCCTACTACATTTCAAGAAGAGAAAGCTGAAGGAGATGAGGGCCTTTAGACAAAGGTATATACTATCTTCAGGTAGCAAGAGAATAGGGCAATGAGACCTGAGGCTCAGATGTTGGTTGAGTAGCTATTCTACCCCGAGGCCCTTGGAAATCCCAGAAAAGTTTGAACAAGCAATGAGGCTGTATATTAATATCAGAAAAATTAAGGAATTCTTTGGGAAAGGTGTGGATACAGATGGAGCCAGCTTTTGAGCCTTCATGAAGATAGTAGTAGCAGGAATAGGTATGAATGTTTGAGAAATATTTAGGAGGTTAACTTACCAATTTGGTGTCACTCAAGGGGGACTGAAGAAGGAGTCAAAGATACTGCCTCCAAGAGACTGGCCTATAGGCATGCCTAGAGGGTATATTCTTGATCAATGATTGACGATGTGAGAGGGAGAGGCCCACTGTGGGCAGTGGCACCCCTGGGCAGGTGGTCCTGGCTGGTATAAGCCAGCTGAGCAAGCCATAGGAAGCAAGCCAGTGAAACAGCATTCTTCCATGGCTTCTGCTTCAGTTCCTGCCTTGAGTTCCCGCTCTGACTTGATGATGGACTGTAAAGTTTAAGTGTAAGCTAAAGAAACCCTTTTCTCCTTAAGCTGCTTTTGGTCACAGTATTTATCACAGGCACAGATAACCCAACCAAGACAGATGACTTACAGAATTTGGTTGTGGGCAATAAGGGGTAAACAGTAAGGGAAACTGCTGAGATGAAGCCGGTGAAGATGGAGAGGCTGGGATGGGGAGGCAGGATCAGTGTAGGTGCCCAAGGGACACAGAGCCCTGGAGTTTACCCAAAGCAGAGAGGATTGAGAACGGTCAGCATACAATGGTCAGCATACAGGTGACTGCTAATGCTGGGGCAGGTGAAGTGACTCAGGAGAGCAGACAGAACAGGAAGAGTAGCCTGGCCTGAGAGGAAAGGGACTGTCTGCTGATGAGTTCACAAGGGAAATGAAAACTGCTGGCATTTGTGGAGATGAATTCTGAACCTTTCCATTTGATTGATTTGAAAAAAGGGTATGGCTATGTAGCTCAGATTAGCCATGTCCAGCCCCTTCAATTTCCCTCATGTAGGAAGCCATGGACTTCTTTTAGGGAGATGGTTCTAAGTAGATTTGTTAAGAACTTGCAGGAAAAAGCTGACATGATGATGCAGGCCTGTAATCCATATACGTAGGAGATGGAGAAAAAGGTCAGAGTTCAACATTATCCTCCATGACAAAATGAGTTTTCGAGCCTAGCTGGGGCTGTGTGAGGCTGTTTTAATAAACAAAAACAAAATCCTTTTGGGGGGTGGGGTCATGCATGCTAGGCAAGCACTCTACCAATTGATCTATATTACATCCTTAGCTCACTAAACAATTTTTACTTAGCATTAAATACTCAGCTGGTACTGGGGCCATTGGTAAGCTATGGTAAAAGCCTACATGAGTGTTTTCTCCAACAGATTCCAGAGTTCCACAAGTAGAGATAGGTGAGGTGGTCCAAGTGTTGAAGTTTATCAGGCACATGTACCAGGAGAGGGTGATAAATTTCTAGCCTAGGAAAGAAAGATGGATTAGAAAACTGAAGGCCTATGGGGTATGGTGGCTCACACCTGTAAAATCAGCATCCAGGTTGAGTGAGAAAGTGTGAGTCTGGCCTACATAGTGAAAGAGGCCAACCCAGGTTACAGAGTGTGTCACAAAACACACACTACTGAAGGTCTTGGGTAAAAGTAAAGGGACAGTTGGAGAGAAGGTGTCACAATTGGGAAAGACAGGACACTTATGATTCTGGATGTGAAACTGTTCTTAGGAATAAGGACCAAGATACAGCAGTCGACAAGAGGTGATAAGGAAGACAAGTGGACTTATGAAGGTCAAAATACAGAGATGGCGGGGCTGGAGAGATGGCTCGGTAGTTTAGAGTTCTTGGGGCTCTTACAGAGAAATTTGGTTGCCAGCACCCACAATGGGCAGCTCAAACTGCATGCAACTCCAGGGGATCTGACACCCTCTTCTGGACTCCACAGGCACATGCATGCATGTGTGCATACTGAAACACAAACATACACATAAGAGGTGTTGAGGTGACTGAAGTTAGCTAAATGTTTGGGATAGCTCAGGTGAGAGGCAAGGACTGTGACAGGGTGCAGGTGTTCAGTGGTACAGAGGAGGGCTGCTTTTGGTATGATCAGCTCAGAAAACCACTAGGAAAAGATTCAGGCACTCTCCAATAGAATTCTGAGCACAATGAGGAGGGCACTTATGAAAATCAGTGCAGGAACACTCCTAATCCTTTCCTCAGGTGGTAACAGGATGCTATGATTGTGTTTAAGATGACAGTTCACTTTTTTCCTTACTTCTATTTTTTTCTCTCTTTTTCTTTATTTCTTCTCTCATACATTACACCCCAACCACAGTTTCCCCTCCCTCACTCCTCCCAGACCCTCCCTTTCCCTCCCCTCCCCTCTCCCCCAGATCCTCTCCTCCTCCTTTCCTTCCCTTCAAAAAAAGAGCAGGCCTCCTAGGGATATCAGCTGAACATGGCATAACAAGTTACAATAAGACTGGGCACAGACCCTCTTATCAAGGTTGGACGAGGCAACTCAGTAGGAGGAAAAGGGTCCCAAGATCAGATGTAGTATCTGTTTTTCTTTTCTTTTTTTCCCCAGTCTTGAAACTTATATTTTCCAGTGATAAGTAGTCACAAAACGTCAAAATTTCTAAATAATAATTCCGTATGGTTCAAACTAATGCTTCATTTTCTTACTAATTTAAAAAGATGGTTTATTCTGTTCATTTTCATCATCACTCAGTACCAGGCAGTGATGGCGCGTGCCTCCCCCCCCCCATTTTTTTTATTTATTTATTTTCCTATTATCAGCTTGATACAGTATAAATTCTTATCCTAATAGTGAAATGTTTCACTGAGGCTTGCCCAGTAATTGAGTAAACCCAAAACTTATTATAAGCCACAGTCATCCTAGGGTCCCCCCTGGTTCTGTGGGTTGCAGTCTGATTGTTCTTTGCTTTATATCTAGAGACCACTTATGAGTACATACCATGTTTGTCTTTCTGGGTTTGGGTTACCTCGCTCAGGATGATATTTTCTAGTTCCATCCATTTGCCTGCAAACCTCATGATGTCATTGTTTTTCTCTGCTGAGTAGTACTCCATTGTATATGTACCACATTTTCTTTATCCATTCTTCTGTTGACAGGCATCTAGGTTGTTTCCAGGTTCTGGCTATTACAAACAGTGCTGCTATGAACATAGTTGAGCATATATCTTTGTGGTATGATTGAGCATTCCTTGGGTATATGCCCAAGAGTGGTATGGCTGGGTCTTGAGGTAGATTGATTCCCAATTTTCTGAGAAACCGCCATACTGATTTCCACAGTGGTTATACAAGTTTGCACTCCCACCAACAGTGGAGGAGTGTTCCCTTTGCTCCGCATCCTCTCCAACATAGACTGTCACTAGTGTTTTTGATCATAGCCTACATAGCACCTACACTTTTACCCAGGCTTCTAAGCAATCTTTCCAATAGTTGAGACTACAAGGGCATATGATTCTGCCTGGCTGTGATTCTGAATATAATAAAGTCCTTGCGCTGGGCAGTGGTGGCACACACCTGTAATCCCAGCACTCCGGAGGCAGAGTAGGTGGATCTCTGTGAGTTCGAGGCCAGCCTGGTCTACAGAGCTAGTCCAGGACAGGCTCCAAAGCTACAGAGAAACCCTGCCTCAAAAAATCAAAAGTCCTTGCTCTCCCCCCATCCTTTTTTTTTTTTTTTTTTAAGATTTATTTATTTATGTATACAGTGTTCTGCTTGCATGTGTCCCTGCAGGCCAGAAGATGGCAACAGATCTCATTATAGGTGGTTGTGAGCCACCATGTGGTAGCTGGGAATTGAACCTGGGTCCTCTGGAAGAACAGTCAGTGCTCTTAACCTCTGAGCCATCTCTCCAGCACGCCTCCCCTCATCCTTTAATCCCCAAGTTTAACACTACACAGGACACAAGGGAAGAAAATATGGCTAAGGCAACTGCCTACTGCACTGTAGTTGTCTTGGAACATAAGTGATGTCTCCTTTCCTTGTCTCACCACCCTTGGCTGCTGCTGCCTAAGTGTTAGCTGTTTAACTCCACCGTAGTGGCTTTGTGGTCTTCTGAGGGAGGAGCAGTGACAGAATCCAGGGCACTGCACATGCTAACCACACATTAGAATTAAATTTCTAGTCTAATTTGCATGATTAACCCTTAAGTTCAAATGTCAACTCGGAACAAAAAATGGCTCATAAAAATGCATAAAAATGAAAAAGATGGTCTAATGTGCTGAGAAACTTAGATGTCCTCCGCAGTTTCCGTGAACTTGCTAATTAATGTTTTCCCAGCGTACTTCAACTTGTCTCAAATGTTTATAAATTTATCAACTGACTTTTATGACTCTTTCACATTGAAGCCCATGTTAAAGGCTATTCTGCAGCAGCACTGGCCTGAGCACTTCATGTTCTGCTCAGCTTCCAAGTCACAGCTGGAATGCTCCTTCCTCTTGGAGGTCTTTATTCTATAAAGCTAGGATGGACCCTGGCTTCAACCTCTCTGCTCTTCCTAAGAGATAGATAAAAGGGCTGGAGAGATGGTTCTGTGACTAAGAACATGTTCTGCTCTTGCAGAGAACCCAAGTTCAGTTCCTAATATCTATGTCCATCGGTAGTTGCTTACCTGATACCTCTTATCCACAAGCCCCAACTACAGGGGATCTGACACCTCTGGCCTCTGTGGACACCTGTACTCTTGTGCTCAACACCACCCATAAATCAAAAATAATAAAAATAAATAAAAGCTAGGTAAGTGCTGGTGAACTATCTGTTCATAGCCAACTTCCTCTCTGGCCCACAGGCTGCCTGTTTATCAGAGCATTCCCTTGGCCTCACGCAGGTGCTGGACTCTCTTAACCCCTTATCAAGCACAAAATTCCTGGCAGAGAGGACCAGGTAACTCCCATCTGTACAAACTTTTCCCACTGTACCATACTGACCTGCCTCAAACACATACACAAAACAACTCCCTACAATTTCATATTGCAACAGCAATGCAGTGAAATGTGGTTACAAACACTACTATGATCATGCAACTTAACAGAAGACAGACACACAGACAACATGAAAGTAAGGTGCTAGCTGGGAAAAGGAAGCGGTTTAGTGGGAGCATGAGTGGAGAAACTGACGGAGAGGTATATGTTTATTGAAATACATTATGTACATGTATGAAAATGTCATATGAAACCCATTATTATGTATCCATTGGAAAGCACTATATCAACAAAGAAAAATAGAAGTTAATTTATGATAAAATTACAACTTTCTTTTATTTATAAGCAATAGATTCATTTTCCACAAGCCATTTGACCTAGGAGAAAGAATTTCACCAAGGCTGTACAAAATGAAATAATGAGTAAATGGTGTTGGTTTATAGACATGGCATGGGATGCTTCACGTACAGTTAGAATATTTCACCCTGATTCAAACTCCAAACCTAATATATGTATTAATTTCAGGGGTCTAAGTATCTCTTTTGTAGCCTAGATGTTAGGCTCTAAAAGATTTCTAGCTCCTACAACTAAAAAAATACTCCATTTTTTCCTGTCTGGCTCTAGTAGTTTCAATTCTCAACAGAGCCCCAACTTCCTATTTGAATTTACAAAATAACTAGACATTAGAACTAACCTAAAAGCACAGTCAGTCAGATGTAGTGGTGTATGTACTGTAATCCCAGCCCTGGGGAGGTTGAGGCAAAAGGATGGCTGTGGGTTCAAGACAAACCTAGGCTATATAACAAGATTGTCACAAACAGCAAAAGTACAAAAACAAAAAACCCAACAATTTCTTTTCACAAAGCAGCCAAATTAGTTGCCTGTAAAGCAGCTAGCAAGAATATAGGGCTTGAATCAATCCCACACTACCAGATGTAGAATTAGGATACAGTCAGATTTTTTGTTTTGTTTTTTGAGACAAGATCTAGTAGCCCAGGCTAGCCTGTAACTCTCAGTGACCTGCCTGTCTCAGCTCCCTGAGCACTGGACTTACAACCATGAGTCATCATGCTAGTCTACAATTTAATAGTTGGCCTGATTTTATTCAAAGGAAGCTGGGGGCTGGGCACACACCTTTAATCTTAGCTCTCGGAGGTAGAGGCAAATGAATCTCTGAGTTTTAGGCCAGCCTGGTCTATATAGCATGTTCCAGGACAGGCAGAACTAATAGAGACTCTA
>CABHPH010122472.1:0-12250 GCA_902168325.1 Peromyscus nudipes | reverse complement strand
GAGACAGTTGTTTAGCTTGAACTGTTTAGGGGGCCCCGAGGCAGTGGGACCAGAACCTGTCCCTAGTGCATGAGCAGGCTTTTTAGAACCTAGTGCCTATGGTGAGACACTTTGCTCAGCCATGGTGCAGGAAGGAGAGAGAGGCTTGGACCTGCCTCTACTGAATGTACCAGGATCTGCTGACTCCCCATGGGAGACCTTGCCTTGAAACCATTCTTTATTAAAATATCTGTGTATATCATTCACTTTTCCTCTTATAATGACATGGATATGGCACTGAATAAGCCTCATATTCCATTCTTTCTCTGTTCTTTATTTGTCTTCTTTATGTAGACACACACACACACACACACACATCCAAGAATAAACATACATACATAGATACACACAAGTATATACATACACACAGAGGAAACACATTTTATGTTTTTTGACTTCTACTTACCTATTCTCCCCATTTATTTTTCTTGACTCAAGGCAGAGAACCTAGACTTGTTGACAAAGCAAACTTATAAAACCTTTGTCTTAACCATTTTTTTACTACTTTTCCATGCATACAGCATATTAACATATAATTAGTTAAGGTTTCACAAAGGTAGTTTTATTTGGGCCATACTCCTATCTGCCTACATCAAATCATTCTAGTTGAAGTGTACAATAGCCATAACACCTTATGAATTGACTTAATTATATAACAATATCAAAATCTTAGCTAAGTAAATTCTGCTGATATTACTTATTTAGCATTTACTATTCCACCTAAACATAACAAAGAATGATGAATTTTGATGACGAATAAATCTGTAGGCAGCTTCATATTGCAATTAGGATTTCAACTTAGTACTTGAATGCTAAAGAGAATATTTATATCTATATGCTCAGATATGGTGCCTGGTTGTTACAGTGACCCACGGGAGCTAAAAATGATGGTTCGACCAAGAAATTTAAATTTTAAATTTTATTTAATTTTAAAAGAAATGTCTACTTGAGGCTAGTGGGCACTGAATTAGATGATGAAGAAAGTCTTTTATGTGAACAATATTTGTGGAGAAACAATATGCTTTCCATTTTTATAACCAAAGAATTAGTGAAATCAGAAGAGACCTGTCTTATATCATCTATATACACAATACTAGAATGTCAGAAGAAACGATATAATAAAAACAAGCCTAGTGCTTTTTTTTTTCCAAGACAGGGTTTCTTTGTGTAGCTTTGGAGCCTTTCCTGAAACTTGCTTTGCAGACCAGGCTGGCCTCAAACTCACAGAGATCCACCTACCTCTGCCTCCCAAATGCTGGGATTAAACGCGTGCACCACCACTGCCTGGCTGTGCTTTTCTACTCTAGTGATTTTGACCTCTTTTTACTAGAGTACATAAATATTGGCTGTATCTACGCCTCATGGATTGAGTAAAAACTTGAAGACTATTTCAAGAATCCATTAAAATAGATAACCATAGAAACATATATTTTAACATAAACTTATTAATGTTCCCATACTTCCCAACAGTTAAAATTAATTTGAATCATGCCTTCTTTTGATTGAAATTTGAGTATTTCAACTAAATTTGAGATTAAAATAGCACTCAAACTTTACTGTGTATACACGAAATTTTATTGTTTACAGTATAGGTCACATGTGTACTATCATTTTCCTTAGCATGGAAGCCAGAATGTAATTATTCATTTTCACAGAAACACAAAAGTATCCTATTTATGTCAATTCAGTTACCACCTACATTTGCATCTCCATAATTACCCAAATAATAATAAAAATACACATAAATATCTTGTTTTTCCGGAAATAGTTCACATACATCAAACATGTACAAATTCTTTGCATTCTAGGGTAGTAAATAAATGATAGTTCAAAATGGAAATTGTAGCATGTTTGAGTAGATTAAAACGTATTAGCAAGTCTGGGGAGATAACTCAATGAAGGGTAATGCTAGCTAAGCATGAGGCCCTGAGTTAAGTACTCAGTATCTACGTAAAACCCTGGGCATGGCTGTGTGCTTGTAGCCACAACATTAAGGATGAATACTACTGAGTTATGTGAGGGAACCAAGGCACAAACACTGGCACCAAAGTGACACTCATCTACACGTAACACATGGAGAGACGGGGGTAAGGGAGAATTACAACAAAAATATTACAATATAGGACAACAAAAATTATGATGATTAGAGAAATTGGGAACATACTTCATAAACTAGACGGGCAATATAATACTATTAGCACATTAACTAAAATAGTTAACTGTAGTCAACTATTGACTGTAGTATAATTCAAAAATATGTAAGCTTAATCTACTTGTCAAACAATAGTTTAAGCACTCAGATACATAAACATTTCTGTAAGGAGAATGCTTAGTCATATTTGGTAAGAACTATAGGCTGATTAGGCTATAAATGTGTCAGAGTTCAAATTAGAGATGCACCTTTGTATTTCCTCTAATATAATTTGTAGAAATATATCTAAGAGTAATTGAAGCCACTAAAATAATTTTGCATTTCTTATCTGGATGAAATTGAGAATTTGCAAAGGATAATACATGTTGACAGTTTACCAAAGTTAATTTAAATGTGAGACTTGAAAAATTGTAGAAGAATATACACAATCATTGCATGGATTTATACAAGGTATAGACAACAGAAGATGTCTCTTCTTAAAATGTGATGTTAGAATACATCTGAGAGAACTAAGATCAGAGGCTTTTCCTGGGAATTTCTTTTACTAAGTATGCTGGTTTGACTATACTCACTGAATTTTATATGTTATAAACTTAATTCTCAACTTTAGAGAATAGAGAAATAAGAATTTAACAAGGTGATTAGATTATAGAAGCCTGTCTTTTAGGACTTATATTGCAGATTAGTTATCTCAATATTGGTCCTCACTAATGACAAATTTTGACTTTCTCTGATCTTTTGTATATGTTTGTGATTTTTTTTCCAAGACAGGGTTTCTCTCTAGCTTTGAAGCCTGTCCTGGAACTCACTCTGTAGACCAGGTTGGCCTCACACTCACAGAAAACTGCCTCCCTAGTGCTGGGATTAAAGGTGTGCACCACTACTGCCTGGATTGTGATTTCTTACCCTTCTGTATTTCATTAATGTGTGATGTGGAAAGGAAGTACTGGTCACAAACCAGTTTTTAGTATCACAAGAAATAAACCCCTGTACTCCCTCATTTACTTTTTTTTTCAGGTATTTTGGTATAGCAACACATATAAACTAAGATATTAAGTATTAAAAATTATGCAGCAAAATACCTTTCTATGCTCTGTTTTCTTAAAATACCTGAGCAAGATAGAGCGGTTCAGAAAGACTGAAAAAATCATTGCTTTCTGGACATGACAAAAAAAATTACACATGAAATCCTGCCAATTGAAGTTGTCTGCATAAGACATAAAAAGATAAGCCAATCAATATACCAGCATATGTAGGGGAAAGATATAGGCACCTAAACATTTAAATGTTAGACAGCTGTGCTTTGTGAGAAGAAGGAGAGTGAGTTCTTTATGGGTGTGGCCCAAAGAAGGTTGACTTTGCTCAACTGTATGGACCCACATTTATTTAAATATTTGTATTTAGACAACAATGATTTTACTCAATGAGTTATCAAAAATGTATCTATCTAGATCTATCTATCTATCTATCTATCTATCTATCTATCTATCTATCTATCTATCTATCATCTGAGAGAGAGAGAGAGAGAGAGAGAGAGAGAGAGAGAGAGAGAGAGAGAGAGAGAGAGAGAGAGAGAGAGAGTTTGTAAGGAAACTCTAAGGAGTTTGTAGGGGGAAGTGTAGGATACATAAGATCAAAAACATTGCATACATGTATAAAACTTTCCAAGAATAAATAAAAGATAATACATCAAAAGCAACATATTTTGTGTTAGGCTTTGTTTTATGAGAGCAAAAATAAACATAAATCACAGATAATGTTTGTATGACTTAATTGGAATCTGAACACATCCCCATCAGGATTTCCCACTGTTCCCCGTTTGTTGATGATTGTATGTGGCTGCAGTAGAAGCAACTCTTCTTTCATCCAAGGTAACAATCTTTGGTGGAGCTCCTCAGACCTATAAAGCAGAAGGATTATGTTGGAATAAGGACCATAAAATACATCACTGTTATCACTGTATATCGTTTGAACATATTTGTTTTTCAATATACAGTGATCTTATACTATGCTGTCTAAGATGTATGAATTCAAGATAACTAAGTAAATATGAAATGCTATGTGATCTATTGTTATTTTGGAATTTCAGGTTGTATTACTTCTAAACATTTAAATGTGAGAAATAGATTGATAATGAAATGACACTGAGTGTTTTTTCCTACTTCCAGAACCCTACTTTCTTTTATGAGTATATGACTATAGAGAAAAGAATATTATAAATTCTTGCTTCAGAAAAGATTTGTTTTTTTACCTTATCTAGAAATTGATAACCAAGATATTATATACATACACACAACTCCAATATCCAAAATAGAAAAAGCAGAATGTTTAGTATTATTCTAGTGAGAAACATAAAAATCTCCATACTATAGACCTTATTAAAAATTTTCTGTTCTGAATGTACCATTTTGACATTTTAACTTTATTTCCCTAGGGTCTGTGGGTGAGGTAACCTTCTGCTTAGCTTTATTACAAATTTCAAGACTTTATTTTCATTTTGTTGGTGTTGACTCATTTTCATAATTGAGGATACTTGCTTTGTTAATTAACTTTTATCCATGTTTTTAAAAGAGATATGCTATAAAACATATTGTGACAAAAACATAAATGATAATGAATATAAATTATGTATTAAAAAGTAATTCTAAATTAAGTGTATTGTATCAATGAAATGACTGTGTTTTAATCAATTCCTTTTTTTGTATTTATTAGCTAAAAATATTCTCTAGACATGGTGAATTCAGTATAAAATCCAAATTATATTTATTTAAAATATTATTCCACTTAAAAATTAATCCCAATAATCAAATTTCAAGCAAAGAACTTTTCACAACTTGGCCATTTACTTGATCACTTGGAAATACCAAAGCTTCCTGAGGTACAGAGTCCTAGATGTTAAAATAACTCTTTATGTGATGGAAATTAAAATAATGCATACAATGCACTAATGAGTTTCCTTGGACACATGCTGTATATTTGCCATAAATTTCACAAAAAATACAGTATGAAGATGAACAGAATTTTTAAATGCATGTTAAACATTTAGGAAAAGGTAAAGGAACAGATATATTAATAGTGTTTAAGGGAATGTAAATTTAGTGACAAAAATAGGTATTGGGGATCAGTAGTATTTCCTAAAGATCATGCAGTCAACAGAGTTTCCTAAAAAGTAGGGTGCCAACCCAGAAAATATGGCAGCTGCACATAGTTAGAACACACACACACACACACACACACACACACATACACCTGATTGCTGACCCACTTTCTTCTTCTTTGACTCAGTACTACTGATTTCTGATCACTCTTCCACAAATGATCCCTGGGTCATAAGAGAAGAAAAGGTGTAATATAGAGACATTTACACAGTCACTTATTCTCTGCATTTTGTCCAGATGTCAGTCTCTGTGCAGTTGCTGTCTGCTTCAAATAGAAGCTTCTCTAACAAGGAAGGAGATATGCACAAATCTGAGGTGTAGGGCTAAGTCACCATAGTATTGATTTAATACTATGTTTAGGAGGAAAATAGTAGGGACTTTAAAATGTAGCTTTAAAACTATGCCAAAAATGTTTGCAGTGGATGAAAGTTTTACAGAGTAATTTCCGAACTTAGTTCTGTAACTTCAGAACTTCAGTTGAAACTGAAATGTTAGGTTAGTTCAAAATCAAATCAAAACTGAATGGCAAATTGCAGTAAAAGAAAATGTATGGGATGCAAAATAACTACTGGGGACCTGCTATTTACATCAGAACATAGAAACACATTTGAGACTTTCATGTAATATGATAGAAAGTAATCTAAGTAAGCTATCTAAGTTTGTTTAAGTTTATATATATATATACATATATATCTATACATATATACACACACACATATATATATATATATACATATATATATATATATATATATGGGCCTGAGTAGGTATCTCAGCTAAGTGCTTCCTTCTCAACTATGAGAGTTTGAACTTGTCAGAAAATCCATTTAAAAAAAGAGAAGAAGATGAAGATGAAGATGAAGAAGAAGACAAAGACGAAGACGAAGAAGAGGAAGAGGAGGAAGAAGAACAATAGCAACAGAAGAAGAAGAGCTATCTTATAGCCCTTGCTTGAACTCTGGGCACTAGTTAGGAGAGAAAGGATCTCTAAGGTCCAGTGTCCTGCTGGGTTAGCCTACTACTCTATCTTCTGACCAAAGAGAGGTCTTGTTCCCCTAAAAAATAAAACAAAACAAAAACAAAAACTAACTCCTAGGGAATTATACTTGAAGTTGAGATTTGGCTTCCACGTGGTATCACATGCATGCATACTTACAAGCACATGTGAGCTCACATGAACATACAAGCGCATGTACACTCAAAATATCCATCTGAATATTATTATTATAGATTTCCAAGTTGCCCATAGACTGGTAGTGATTCTGGCCACCACAAATTGTAGGCAAATACTCCCATTTCTCTCTATTCTTGACCACAATGTGGGCCACTAGACTTTACTTTTTGGCCATACAGCATTTGAAATGGTATTATCTTGACATTGATTTTTGTATCTCAGATTGTTAATAACTATGAAGATCCTCATAATTAACACTGTGCTCAAAGAGTTGTGCTATTTTCATTTTTATATTTTTCATTTATCATGAGTTTCTAATATTTTTGTTACATAACCTTTACATGTTATTAATATTAATTGGTTTTCTTTAAGTACAGAGCATGGAATGTAAGAAGGGTAATACTATTTTCATAAAGTATTGTGCAAGTAAATTCTTTTGTGCCAAATACATTTCATGAGCCTTGATTAATAATTCTTTCCATCATTCCTAGATTGACTCTACCATACTGAATTTAACATCTGAGATTAGGTTTTCTTCCTTTACACAAATTTACACTTTATGAATAGCATGACTGCTTTCATATCTCTAGTTTTTGATAGTATTGTACTTATGAGATTTGTTGCTGTTTTTGTAAAGTTGAAATATATTCTTTTGTACCAGGAACAATATTTCATAACTGACTGTAGCACAATAGCTATATTTTTCTGCTGATAATGAATAGTGGCTCTGATTTCTATCACATTTGAATAATGTTGCATTTAACATATTGTTAATATTATTGGGTGTCCCTCCATCTCCTTCCTCTTTCTCTTCACACACACACACACACACACACACACACACACACACACACACACACTAAACATTGATCAAATGATCAAATTTGCATACTTAAATGGTTTTCTTCATCAAGTACTGTCAATCACTAATTTAAAATTGAAAAAAATTACATTCTTGGAGTACTGAGAAAAATACCCCTCAATAAGTAATCAAGTAATAAGATCTATTCATTATATTTCTATTTAGAAAACATCTGGAAGTCAGTATCAGGTGAGACTTTAGGCTTTGTGGGAATTGAATGGAATAATGGAATAGAAGACAAAGATCAATTAGAGAGATTGCATATACTTACATATTTATGTAAATAAAAACCGAAGAGAGGGCTAGAATTTCCACCCAATCCTCTTGACGACTTCAGCTGTTCCTCTGCCTTGCACAGAGTGATCATAGGCTTTTCTTTGACATTATTTAATTGACCTGAATATAAAAAGCCACTTAACCAAACTTTGTAAATAGTAACATTTTTCTGGGATATTTGGCTTGGTGCTTAGGTTTTGTTTTGGATTCCTATAATCATCCCCAAATATGAGAAATGTTGAGAAGAACTGAAGAAATGCAAAGGCTGGTTCAGATGTAAGGAAATGTCCCAGATGGGAGCTTGTAGATGAAAGACAATGACTTTCATTTTGTGTCATTTTTGTTTGTTTGTTTGTTTGTTTTTATTTTTTGAGACAGGGTTTCTCTGTGTAGTTTTGGTGCCTGTCCTGGATCTTGCTCTGTGGACCAGGCTGGCCTTGAACAGAGGTCTGCCTGGCTCTGCCTCCTGAGTGCTGGGGATTAAGGGTAAGTGCCACCGCCACCCAGTGTCAACATTCCTTTTTTCTTTTTTTATTAAGAGATTTTTCTATTCATTTTACATATCAACCACAGATTCTCCTGTCCTCCCTCTTCCTGCCCGACAGCATTCTCCCCCAACCCATCCCCCTTTCCTGCCTCCTTCAAGGCAAGGTCTCCCATGGGGAGTCAGCAGAGCCTCATATATTCGGTTGAGGCAGGTCCAAGATGCACAAAGTGTCTCGCCATAGGCACTAGGTTCCAAAAAGCCGGCTCATGCACTAGGAACAGGTCCTGATACCACTGCCTGGGGCCCCCTAAACAGTTCAAGTTAAACAGCTGTCTCGCTTATCCAGAATGCCTTGTTCAGTACCATGGGGGCTCCTGTGCTATTGGTCCACAGTTCATGTGTTTCCACTAGTTTGGCTACTAGTCTCTACACTTTTTCCAATCATGGTCTAGATATCTCTTGCTCAACATTCTGTATAGGCCTCCCTTGTCTCCTTGTTCTTTTTTTGCTGTCCCTCTAACATCAAATTTGATGCTTTTGCGGTAATGATTTTTATCTTTCTTTGTACTTAGTCCAGTAATTGATAAACAATATAAAAAACAAAATCCAAATAACATGCAATTTAATGTTAAAGTTTGAATATTATAAGAGTTATTTTATTCATAAAGAAAAGAACCATAAATTTAAATTTTCTATCACTATCACATATGTATTGCCTTTTTATACATACAAAGTTGTTGGAAGGGTATTAGGAGAAGGCCTCTAGCTACTATTCCACCGGAGAGAAGCAGTTTTGTATTTTCTACCTTAAGCTGTAAATTTCATAATGCCTTTGAGGAAAATATATTTATCTTTTGCATTAAAATCTTCAAACTTTGAAAAAAAAAAAAGGACCAAGGAGCACAAATAAAAACCATGGTAACAGAGTTCAATCATAAAATAAAAATGTATTAATTAAACTATTCAACAACAAAACACAACTCTATAACCTTGATCTACTATCAGGTTGTCAATAGTGCCATGGTTGAAATCCCCACCCCAGGTAAGCCATCTTCTGCCTTGAGTATGGCCATTTAGCAGACTACCACATGAGACACCATCCAATGAGCCTGCATGAGACACCATCCAATGAGCCCCACAAGAGCTTGTGTTCTATTATCACGACCAAAAATTACCTGGTTTAAAATTTCAGGGCATTTTTTTTTTATCTTAGGGGAATTATTTTAACCAATGTTTTATTTGTCTATTGTTGTTCACCTCTGGTACTCTATGAAAAGTTCAAATTATTTAGCACCACTCAGGACTTTGGTAGCAAGGCCATCAATCAAATGTGATGTTTCCCAATTCTCTTTCTATCAAGTGCAATAACATGCATTGAAGATATTTGCTAGTGATATATTAAATTAATTGCTATTCACATCTCTTTCCTTCTCTTTTCAAATGTGAGCTTTACTATCCCTCAAGAAAATTTAGTAGAACAATAATCATTTTACTCTGTACAAGGTGGCAAAAGTAGGTCTATTCCTAATTTGTGTAAGGTTGAATAGTATATCTCATCTAGATATTAATGGTATAGCGCAAATACTTTGTTCAGGTTTATTTGTTACACAAAAATGTCTGTATCATTTACAAAATAAAGATTAAAGGACTTAATTAATGTGTTCCATTCTTCATAATAATTTGTAGTAATACATTAATAATAAGATAATATGCAAATGTGATCATTAAAAAATTTTTGAGCTAAAGTATGTACTTTTTTATTTGTAGTTACTAATTTTGATACTCAGATTTAAGCTTTAAAATATCCAAATGAAAAGTTTAGTGTCTCTCACTATTTTCCGAAGTCCTACTTTCTGCTTTTGAATTATCCGACTTCCTACTGCGTTTAGTGCCTTTTAAGTTTTAGGTATCGTCGTCAACACTTACATTTTCACCTGCATAGTGCACCTGTTTGACAGCAATGATTAGCTGTATTACACATACTAATGACCTCAAGATACACTACTATAAAATGGCCTTTTCCTGTCGTAGAATTGCCAATGTGGGAAGTAAAAATCCACTATCAGTTAAAATTCAATTTTAGATAAACAAGAAAAAAGCAGTTTAGGTCTATGGAAGAGTTATTTGGGAAATGTTTGTTCTTTGTCTAAAATTTACATTTAAGACAGTGTTGTACATTCTATGTGACAGCCCTATTAGTCCTATCAGTTTGTTAAGTGCCACGTGGTTAGAAAGCAGGGCACATAAGAAAGAGCAAATTTTAGAATACTAAGTACCACTGTAGCATTAAATATATGTATGTGTCCAATACTGGATAGTCATTGTTCATCAAACATTTTCTGACGAAAAATGCATGTGGGGGGCTGCTGAAAGAACCTAGGTAGAAACAAAAATGAGAGTTTTCAGAAGTGTAGCTAAAAGAACTGAAATTAACAATTCAAGCTGAGCGTTTATAAAAGAGATAAAGCAGTTAGAAATATAATTGCTGTTCAAATCTTAGATGGTCTTTTAATAAAAAAACTCAGAGCCAGATATTGGGGTGAAAGCTGAAAGATCCGAGAAGCACAGCAAGCCACAGCTGCCACCTATTGCCGACCAACTCCGGGGATCCTCAGACTGGAAGCCTCTGAGTCCTCACCCTGAGGGTCTCAGCTGAAGTGCTGCTTTAGTTCCTGTTTCCTCGCGCCTTATATACCTTTCTCCGCCCTGCTGTCACTTCCTGAGATAAAAGGCGTGTGAGCTTCCCAGTAGTGGGATTAAAGGTGTGTGTTACTACTGCCAGCATCTCTTTCCAGTGTGGCCTTGAACTCGTAGAGATCCAGACAGATATCTGAGTGAGAGGATTAAGGGTGTCTGCCTGACCTCTGTGTCTAACATAATGGCTGGCTCTGTCTTCTGATCCCCAGTCAAGCTTTATTGGGGTACACAGTATATCACCACATATAATTTTCAAATTTTCAAATTTTCAATATGTAATAAAAATATTTACCCAATGGAATAAGATATAAAACCTGAAAAGATAAAAACATTGAAGAAAACATGCAATGTTTGTCTTTCTGGGTTTCCTAATTTTACTTGCTATGATGATCTACAGTCCTCTCTTTTTCCTGACAAGAACATAATTTTATCTTTGTTTTTTGGTTAAATAACTTCATTACATAAATTCACATGAATCCAGTCATAGACTGGAAGTCTGATTCAATTGCATGTCTATTCTGAATAATACTGGAATAAACTACCTGAGCATGTATCTCTGTCATGTTGACTTAGATATATTCATGTAGATTCAAAGAAATGGTAAGTATAGTCCAAATTGTGCTTTTAACCAGCAAAAAATTTAGTTTGTATAATGAAATTTCAAAAACATCATTTTTAATCTTCAATAAAATTGAGATGTAGTACAGTAGATAAATTTATGAATGCATAAATATGTTTCATAAATGGTGGAAAGAAGGCTAGAAAGAAAATCATTGATACATATGAAAATACAAAAGTAGTGTCTAATGAGCTATAATTTTCAGTGTTTAAGTATAATTTTAAGTTACTCTAATAAGCAAAGGTTTTAATACTCTGACATCAATCATTGAGTAACATGTCAATCTACTTTTAGAAATTATTAAGGAATACAGTACACAGGACATATACAGGTTCAAGTCTGATGGGGTCACATCTCTGCATGGAGTAAGTAGACACAGGCTCCCATCCTTAGCCAAGAAGCCATCTCCATTTGGCACCCTTTTGCAAGGGAAAAAATAATTTTTCTTTCAATGAACTTTTGCAGAGTATATTAATCACACTTAAGCATAAATCCCATGCTTAGCAGTAGATGGCAAGCATAGAATAAACTAAATGATATTTATATCAGTGTTTTGTCTCATATGGCTTTGTTAGACATTTTCTGTCTTATCGATCCTTTGCTTATATACTATGATTTACAGTTACAATTTTGAATCTGCATGGGTTAGGTTTTTGTGTATGTCTGTATATTTTTATGTGTATGTGGGCTTCTTGTTTTTGTTTTCTTTTCTTCATTTTTTAGTTATCCTGGTTTATTTTTGTTTGTTGGTTTATTTTCCTGATTGTTTCTAAAAGAGAGGTAGAA
>CABHPH010122471.1:9010-22660 GCA_902168325.1 Peromyscus nudipes | reverse complement strand
CCATCACCAGAGTCGACGTTGGACAAGGACCTTGTTCCAAAGTGAATTCTGATCATGTCTACGGCCCGGGTTGTCTTTCTTCCACTTGAGGCTCTGGAAAGAGCTACAATGAAGGGGAGACCCAAGTGGCAGGAGAAACAGGGACTTAGGGAGGAGGTGTTAATGGAATTTAGGTCAGATTTCATTTCATGGAAAAGAGATCAGTCAGTGTTATGAACTACTAAATACAACTAGATTGCTTAAGAACTAGCGAAGATTTACAAACTCCTTGGGTTATTTCCTCCGAATTGCAGTCAATTTTTATACAGTTCTTGCAGCGCCTGGCACAATAGGCCGAATGGGGAATCTAATAGGTGCCCAGGACCTTTGCCGTTCCGCACCTGTTGAACGTTTGTAAATTGTAGCTCTTTTCTTTGCACAATAAAGTATTTTCCAAATAATTTAGATATTGCTCCTGCCTTCAATGTTATAAACAAATTCTTTGTGCTACGTACTTAAAATAGCAGCTTGGCTAGTGACTGGGGTTGTCAGAATAATCACAGGAGCTCGGAACACCTGGAATCCTCATCAAATCTGAGAAAACACTGCCGCCATTGTCCAGTCATGGTGTGAGCTAATTGTGGAGTTACTGTGCAATAACCTTTTATTTGGATCTAATAAAATTGTAACCCCAATGGAAAGTCTGGTGTTTACCCACTGGACTCTTGCACATACTGAGTCATTTCTGCATTAGAGGGAGGAAAAATAAAAGCTGTCTTCTACTACCAATAGAAAAAAATTTATACATTTTTGTAAGGTTATACTGTGTGTGTGCATGTGTGCACACACGTGTGCATGCATGTATATGTGTGTTCACATCTGTGTTGCTAGAAGTATGTAGATACACGGTCCTATAAAGAATAAATGAAGCTCGGGGGTCCTAGAATCCAGGACACATTGGGAAGGTTGGGCACAGACAGTGTATTTTGTTCTAGTAAGGACAGCTTGGCTCCATGATTTCAACATAAGAGGCAGGGAGCAGGGCAGCTTTCCCTAAATGGCTGGTACCATAACTTACCCTCTCCAATGTCACTGGACAGATAGATCTTTAAAATGTCTTCTCGTGCCTTCAAAAAGAGACGACCTACAGGCAAGCAGGATTTGATACTTTAAAAAAAATCTTCCTAGGCAAAGAAGACAGATTGCATGAAAATGGTTTATAATATTGGAAACATCTCTACCCATTGCCAAAGCTTTGACAATGGTTTGGAGTTAAGGCAGATCTCCATTCCTTGCTGAACTGTCCTGGATGGCTGATGGTCTCCCTCCCGCACTAATGTCCAGTGTACCTCCTGTGCCAACTCATCTCATGTTTTTACCATCTTTTCTTTTTTCATCATTTACATTTTTGCGTGCAGTTTAACAATGTAAGAAGCTCACAGTTTCCCAGAGGGGAAGCCCTCTCTTACGTGCCTTGCTTTGTCTGAGCACAGTGACTTGCTGATGTCTCCAAACCACGTCTTTTGATTTGATTTGTTACCGAATAACTTCAGTCGAGTAAAAGAAGTCATTTTGCTCCCTCCCCAGCAATAAACAGCCATTAGTTTGTTATTTTAAGGTTGCCTAAGGCCAGCTTTTCAGACAAAAAGTGAGTGTGAGCCATCTATCAAGAAAACAGAATTATTTAACACAATAAACATTTTAGTGTACATTTGGCCTAGAGGAAAAAAATATTTTTTTTCTATCTGTATGGCCCAAATTCTTCAAATAACGACTCATTCCTTGTGTTTATGTTCCTGGTTATCAGGGAAATCTAAGTGTAATCTAAAAAGGCAGAAAATGCACTCTAAATATGGCCTAATGGTGAGTGAAATGCAAGGATAATTCGAGAGTGGCTCTTAGAAAAATGTCAATAAACATTCCAACATGCGACTCAGGGCTCCGGGGGACTTAGATCTTGGGGTGGAGGCTTGTACTTAGCTCTGCAAGTGATTAAGATTACAGGTTGCTGGAAATACCCCCCTCCTGTGTGCAGGGATGTCTCTGCTTGCAAGGCCCGTGTCAGCACACAGAGGAGGTGCTGGTTGGAGTGTGCCTCCTGAGCCCGGGAAGCTTCGAGAGTTCTTAATCAGTTGATTTCATGTTTTCAGGCTAATTCCATTTCCTATTCTGAAGACTGAAAGAAAAACATCGTGGTTAAAAAAAAAACGGAGGTGGGGGACAGCTCAGAATTCTTGCTTTTATCTTAGAGAGTGTGATTATTAATGGCTATTTCAGAAACACTTTTAAATTGGAAGGCATTTCCCTGCCCCCTTCTATTTTTATTCATATATCCTGAAGCAGCACCCAGCCTGCCTTCTCTCTTTTCTTCCAGATCCTTCCCTCTTGCTGTGGTGGACCCTTAGGCAAGTCTTTCATCCTCTTGCACGTCACAAAGCAGAGGAGCTGGTGAGCCCTGCAGCTTGGTGTGTGCTGTGTGTCAGAGGAAGGGGGTCCAGATTTCGTTAATGCAGGGGCACCCATTGATCAATGCCTCTCTCTCTTTCTGTAGCCATCAGCCCTTCCCCCAAATCTCTTGGCACCTTTTGCCTTGAAACCGGAGCCCAAGAAGGTCCGACAGTCTCTCTTGCTTTGCCAAGCATCACTCAGCTTCAGCTGAAGTCATGTTTACATATATGATCTTTCCATGCCATTTAAAATATGTAATGGATACTGTGAAAACAATAGGCATATTCAAGCTTCGGCACTGTGCACAAATGAGAGAAATATTCCAATACTCATATCAGGGCCTAATAGGTATAATTTTGCTCATGATCAAGTAATGTGCAGCAGCTTTCCCCAGACTGCTGGCTCAAACAAAGAAGTGGTTGTCAACCTTTTCAGAATCAGATGTTAATGATATTTCATGTCTTTGTTGAGTCTGTGGAAAGTAGCTACTGCACCTAGAAGGGAAATGACTTCCATACCAACCGCCCTCAGCCGTAATCATTTGGACTGGGAAAGCTGGACCCCGGCCATATTTACATTTTAGAAAGAGGTGTGAAAGAAGATTCCAAGACAGCATCGACTGAGCTGCCTCCCATTTCCCTTACTACGCATTCAGTCTTATCAATGCTGCAAGAGAATCTTTTTCTTTCTAACCTATAGAAGGGGGAAAACGTAGCATAAACAAAGGGCTGGTGTGTTTTGGCAAAGGCGGGAAGTGTTTTCTGTGTTTTGTGTATTTTTGGAAAGCTCTGAAATCCTGAAGTCATACATCTTTCAGGGCTGGAGGAGGGTTTCTCCAGGCATTGCTGGCACCCTGCCTCTCTGAGAGCCAACTCTGCTGCATCTTTAGGGAGATGCTGTGCAGCATTTTTTTTTCCCTTAGAGTTCTTTGCGAAGTGCCCAGTCCTGGAATGAATAATTTGCTTTCCTTTTTAAACTCCTCATCTGCATCTCTATCATGGTGCTTTTTTGCAAACAAAGTTATTTTTCAGTGTTTTAAGGAAAGACTTTATTTCCTATGGCAAGTTCATGCACAAGTAGGTCCCGTAGGATTGGGTTCCAGCTGCTATGGTTTGATTCCTTTTCTGAACTGCTAAGATTATGGGAGAAACAGCCCTATGGGAACAGAGTCAATTACTTCACGGTAGAATACAAGCTCTACCCAAAATTTAAAAACTAGAAAACGTTTCACAAATCACTTTTTTCTACCACACCAATATTGCACTCTCATTTTAACACGAGAGTGAAACAGCTTTGAACACAGGTCTTCCTGCAGTTGTCCAAATTAAAATCAGGAGGTATTTCCCCTGTCACATGTGCCTGTGTATGGTGACCATGCCCATCTCTGCCACTGCACGAATTTTATTATAAAAACTCAACCATAATAAACATGTTTGTCAATATGGATGGAGCATTGTATGCACACATATTTACTCATCTTACAGTTCCATGTAAGTTCTAAAGGACTTTATAGACATGCTTGTGATTGTATACTGTGTTGAGTAAGATATTTTCCAGATTTGGTCAATTAACAGGACTGTGGTCCAGCCAATTCAGTCATCTTAGTTACTTAGAAGTCTGTTTCTCATTGTCACCTAGTGTTCTGCTCCTAAAAGTACTGTTTATGGACAAACAGACGGCACCCAAAGGCTTCTAGAAATGCAGAAACTTGCTCCCAAATATGACATCCTGAATCATGTGTCTGTGTTCAGGGTTTCCCCAGTATATGTGAATAGCAAGGGCCATCCCAGTGGATCCTAAAATTGTGTAGGTCATTGTCATGTTAGAAAGCTTTGGGAATCTGTATACATTTTCATGGTCAGGAGAAAACTATACAACGTGGTAATATCCTGGCAGTTATAATGTATTTCTGCCCCCTCCTTACTTTTGAGGCGCATGCTTTCTGCATAATCTGACACATCGGCATCACTGTTGCCATCATCATTATTAGTATTGAGAGGTCTTTTAATATAGCTCAAGTTGACCTGGAACTAACTCACTAGTGAGCTAAGGCTAACCTCAGATTCACAATCTTACTAGCTGGCTGTCTCATTGGAAGTTGGCTGGGATTACATTGCCGGTATTACACACATAGCTTCATAGTTTATGAAGAGAACTCAAAGAGAGCTATCAGGAAGACTATGCAAACACTTTGTACATCTGCAATGAACCAATAACACCTAAGGGAGAATACTTATGTATCACATGCAAATCTGAAATAATAAAACATAGCCATACTCAATACTATATAACCCTATGCCCTGGACTTTTTATATTTGATATCCATTGAATGTTGCTGGCAATTCTATGGGGTATCTTTACTGTTACTAGGCTTGATGAGGAAAACTGAGGAACAGAGAAGTAGAGCCTTTCCTCTATCCACAGGACTAAAAATGGAGTAGCTGGGATTTTTTGTTTGCCTTCATACGGCTATTAGTGACGACTTCGAGAATGGATGAGTTCCAGAGAGCTGTATAATTCTGTTCTTATGTGAAGACAAGGAGAGCTAGGAGAGCTGTTAACTTTGCTAACATTATATACGGGGGACCCAGGGTTCCTGGGGTCTGGCTGTGTCCGGTGTGGGACATCTGAGGGGGAAAAAATCTATGTACACTATGTTCTTATGTCTGATAACTTTATTCGTTTAAGACAAAGTTCTATCAATACAGCTACAGCTCTGACAGGCCTTCAAGGCAAGAATAACTCTAGACATACCAAGCTCTATATCTGTCTACTTTATTTCTCTGAGATGAAATCCTGTCTCCGTAGCTTCAGTTTTGTCTAGTTCCCTAGCTCCTAGTCCTGCTAACGACTAAACTCCTATGCTTCCAGCCTCATCTTCGTCCTCTGTACCCTCTTTCTCCGTGTCTGCTACTCTCTACTCCTGGCACTCAGAAAACTCTACCTGAGATCTGCTTACCCTCTACCCAACTTCTGTCTTCCTCTCTTCCCTTTCACCATGCCAGTTCTGTCGGTTTCTACAGAAAATGCCTGTCTTTTCTTTCCCTGGGCATGCAGTTCTCTGCCTCCTCAGGAATGTTATTCTACCTCTCACCTTGATATGTAAAAAAACCTCTTTTTTTTTTTCTCAGTAAGTTGCTCTGGAGAGCAGCTAAGCCTTAGGTCAGAGGGATGGCCTAAGGTTCATTTGCACAAGAAACAAAGCTATGTGTCTCCCACCAGCTTGGCTTTGCCTCTGTGACCTATCCAAGTACTGGCTGGAGCACTAGAAAAGAAGTTCAGCAGGTCTGAAAATATTTGTCCACACAAGAATTTCATAGTAGAAGACAGCTGGAATATTAAAGACTGGATAGCACCAAATATTCATAATAAATGGCTTGCCTCTTGACAGGACCCTTGGCCGGTCAAGGGTCAAGGTATAGCTTTAATACACAGCTAAATCTCTATAATATATTCTTGCTGCCCACAAGAACTACAGATAAATTAGTGGCAATTGGTAGTGAGGTTTACATATTTAGATCTTATATCCTCCCTGGGAAATAGGCAGGCCTGGAAGGATGTCCTAGCAGTGACAGACCCAGTTCATCTTGTTATTTCCAAGAAATATGCTGCTAAATGCATAGTGGTAATGCTACTTGGTGCATGTGTGACTATGTGTATGTACTTGTTCGTGAGGGTATTTCCATACATATTAGAGGTGCTCATGTGCATGGATATGTGCTCTCTCTTTAAGCCTTGTCTATTCTGCTTATGACCTGTTGCACAAGTCACTCACTCTATGCTGTTTATTGACAAGTCTGCTGCACACCGAGACGGAAGAGCCATAGTCATCTCTCTGACACACAAGAAGCTTTTAGGAAATATCCCGTGGGCACACTGGTACTCCCCACTGTTGCTTCAGACATGCAGTAGAGATGAGGTAGTGTAGTATCTGCAGAGTGTAGATGCTCAGGAGGCTTAAGCAGGAATGGAGGGTACGAGGCCCAAGTCCAACATGTGGAGATAAGGACTAGATTTAGTGGAGTACTGATGATGTTGGTGTTGGTTTGTGCAAGTAAGTGCATAGCCCATCTATTTCTATAATACAGGTGGAATATCCTCAATCTGAAAACTGGAAACCCCAAAATGCAGTGAAATCGGAAACATTTTGAACACCAATGTGACACCACATGCGGAAAATGCCTCACCTGACCTCAAGTGACAGACTGCTATCAAAGTGCAGGTGGTTAACAAGAGTGTATGAAATGATACTTTCAGTGTGTGTGAAGTGTTCCTGACAAATGAATTTTGAGTTTAGACATGGGACTATTCCTCATAAGCTCCTATTTTATATATGGAAAAATTAAAACAAATCCTATTTTCATACATCTCTGATCCCAATCATTGTGGATAATTCAGTCTCTATTATCTTTGTCTTGAAATGTTCCTCGTGAATGATTTTGTGCATTCAAAGAGATAGGTGTATAAGTTTTAGATGAACTGTAACAAATAGATAAAGCATTCTCACTATTCCATGGTTTTAAGTTTAAATCCCAATTGTTTCTATTGAGTGAATAAACTTCTATTAGTTCAAAATGGGTACGGCTAGATTATTCCCCAGTTTTTTTGGAGGGGAGTTGCCAAAGGATTGGTTTATATGCTCCCATACACTGTCAGCAAACCACTGTTAATACAGGACTCTATCTATTCTTCCTCATGTCCTATTGTGGTCTTTCTCCTACTGCTGTCCGCTGAGCACCTTGGAAGGTCATCTTGGCTACTGTTGTCTAGGATGTAAACACCAGCTTCCACATCCATGCTGAGAGAACTGTTGAAGGGGCCGCTTCATCCAGTAAGTCCCTGACTAGAAAAGGAATTTCAAAAGGAAGAGAACTTTCCCTCTTACAGTTTGAGACGACTGTAGATTTGCTTACAGTTATAAGGGATTGGAGGAGACTTAGCCAAATGGTTTCCACTGACACCATCATTTCCTTTCTCCTCATCACCAGCAGCTTGCTGCTTGTCCTCTCCTGACCCTGTCCACTAAGGACGCTTCCTTGCTGTCTTCTCAGAGTCGGAAGTCTAGACTCTCTGCTGGGCCTTTGGTGGCACAGGTACAGGCATCATCACATGTTTTTCTGTGGTGTTGGGGCAGTGTCAAAGTTTTCTGTTTTTCTAGTTCCTTCCTGGTCCTTTGCTCTGAGAGAGTAAGCTTTCTTGGGCTGTTTGCTGTGTCTGTCCTTATTCCTGCTGTTGCTTCAGCTTCCGTTCCAGAAGATCTGAGGCACAAAGGAAGTCTAGGTAGCTCACTACCATGTTAAAGTCCTCGCCAACCTACCTTCATTTCTCTACCTCTCACTGTCTTCCTGCATTGAGTTTATACATAATTTTCACGGCTGTTACTTGTAGCAAGGGGAAAATAGGGGGAACTATGTCTATTCATCTTTTTGCAAGCAGTAGTTTTTCTCTATCAGATTTTTAAAAAAAAAAATTAATGTAATTTCTTTATTGAATCCTTACGAATTTCACTTCATGCTCCCTAATTTCACCCACCTCTCAGTCCCTCTACATCCTCCCCCAACCCCAGAGTGCCCCTAAGAAAGAAAATTAAAAAAAAAACCAAATCAAACTAAACCAAGCAAACAAACAAAAACAAAAAGAATAAAAACAAAAACAACAATAAACAAAACAAAACTAAAACATCACTTTGCTCCTCCATTTTTCCCATCCCTGACACCTCTTTATTCATCCTGGTGGTCTTGGGACCCATGGTATGTCACACAGTATACCCTGTGTCCAATCAGCTTTCCTAGCAAATGTTGATTGCAATGAGTTACTGGTCTGGTTCAAGGCTTCTGGTTTCTGGCACACTATCATCAATGGATCCTCACCGGAACTCCTCTGGACATCCAGCAGCCTGAGTCATGGAAATCCTGCAGGTATTACTCCACAGGACCAGTCCATTCATTAGCTCCAGCAGGTCCTAGAGGCGGTAGGGTGGTTGTCATGCTGGTCAGTCCAGGCCACTGGGGCTCCTGTTAGGCGAAGGGTGGAGCCATCTCCCTTAAGCCCATGCCATCAGGGTCAGTTGTCCCTAGACCGTGGTGAGGGGTGGGGCCATTTCTCCTGAGTATAGAGTGGGGAGGACAGCTCTCCCGTGAGGATTGGGGCCAGCTCTCTTGCTGCGGTGTCCAGCAAGGGCCAAGGTCAGCTAATGGCAGGGCCGGCTCAGCATGACTCTCTGTTTTTATCACACACGGCTCCTAGGGCCCTCTGAGGTGACACGGGCCACAGACATCAACAAAGACCCCAGCTGCTGTAGGACCACAGACCCAGACATGGCCCTTGGCAGTACCTTGGGCCCAGACGACATCCTTGCTCCAGGTGGAAGCACAGGCCACTCAGATCAGAATGACTTTAGTGGCTGCATGGCCATGGATACCATCAAGGCCACAGGTTGTGGTCCCGACTCTGGGCTTCCATGTAACCTTCCGTGGCAACAGACTCCAGTAGGATCACAGATCCAGACATGGTTCTCAGCAGCAGCCAGTTCTGGATGTCACCCTTGCCCCCGGTGGCAGTGTAGACCACTCAGATCAGCACTGCCCCAGTGACAGCACAGCCCTCAGACACTAACAGCCCCAGATCTCGGACAGCCACACGGCCTTTGTTGGAAAGACATAGAAGTTCAGCCCGTTGTTCATTCAGCCAGTTGACTTTCAGTGAACAGATCACTGGCCAATTCAAATTTTGGGAGTTGAGTTTGATCTATGATATTAATAGATGTGAGCAAATAGTATGGAAAACTGGAGGAATTTATGAACATAAAGCAGCTGTTCATTGATAATGTTTGGGGAATTTTGGAGTGTCCACAGAAAAGTGCAAGGAAAAGAAGAATACTTAATGTTTATAGCAGTTATGGTTACTTTCTTAAGTACTGGTATACTATAGATTTCTATGAATGCAGTAGGTATTTCTTGGTGAGCAGTAATGATAGCACATAGTTCGATAGTTTTAACAGTGACTAATTAAGGCAAAGCATAGACTGTTAGGCAGGTCTTTGGGCTAAGAGGGGTTCTTATAATTAGTGAACCCTGAGTTGCAAGCAAAATAAATTACTGAGATTTCCTTTTGGGAGCAATCAAACAATTTTCATTTGCTGACCTTTCATTTTCAAAGGCTGTTGCTACTCCATGGCCCATCTACAGTAATGACAGATAATCTTGAACGTCTACCCAACATCAGGGAGCCCATTGTTCCTTAAATAATGTCAATCCAGAGGTCACAGAACAGCGAGCCGTTGATTTTATTTATACTGTGGAGTACTAGGTTTTTGAAGAAATATTTAATCCTGTAGACTTTTACATAGTACTAAGAATTTCTATTTTATTGTGGAAAAACAAAATGATATAGTAATAACTAACCTACATTTCCTTGTCCATGGATAGGTTGAGTTGAGTTGAGGTATGCTAATACCAACTAGCCTTACTTACTTACATTCACATGTCTGTTCTTAAGCTAGCGAAGAATTCTAAAAAACATTTTACAGAATGCCTTTGAAGTGGGTATATTCCTGGATACATGAAGTAAACATGCTATGAAAGGTCCAGAATTGCATCTAAAACTGCTTTCTTATTAAAAATAAAATTATCTACAATGTGTCAGAACTTACAAGATTAAGAATTCAGTCATTTGTTGTTGCTTAGTAGCTAGACCAATAATTTTAATATAGGCTTGTCTTTCAGTATATTTTTATCACACAGTAGTAGAAAATGTGCATAACTCGAGTTATACTTTCCTTAGTAGATATTGTAGATTAGACTTGTTTTGTAGAAAAATTAATATTTGTTGGCCAACTTGTAGCATGGCAAGAAACATGCTAACTAAATTCTTCACAAATATTCCTAACATTTTTCTGCCAAATAGCCTAACTGTCACACCGGGGAAGATGAAGATGAAGAATTTGTGCAAAATCTATGCAGAAACCTAAAAGAGCGTGTAGCCACACAGGTCTGTCTACTTGGGAAACTGTAAACTTTCCTTTAAACTATGTTTTCTTTATTCATTTCAACTTCTCCCTCCTCTTTAATATGTTTATAATTTATCTTTTCTGGTGCTACACCAAGTTACTGTTTCCCATGAACTACCTTTTGTGAATCAAGTTTGCTTTTCTGCAAAAGGCAGCTTGCATGTAAGTTGAAGCTGTCTTTTGACAGACCCAACATTCCTGTTTTTTCTTTCTACTGTTGTCTTCCCCAAAGTTCCCTCACATTTCATTCCTTTGAATCTTGGGAGTCTGAACACTCGTGTTCTCTCTGTCATCACTCTGATGTCTTGGGAAGGAATCTCATTCCATATGCTTTTAGGCACCCGAGGAACCAAGACATAAAAACTTGGAATTTGTCAGTACCCATTTGGCCTCTGCTCCATCAAACCCAGTAGCTTGCCTCCAGGAGAGATCAGGCCTGACTCCTTGAAGATTCTCTTTCCTCTACTATAAATATGGTTAATTGGAAAATGATGTTTTTAGGTAAGAGATCCTGCTTCACTTGGATAGAAACCAAGCCAACCATATGGGAAGGGAAATGATCTCGTGGCTGACAAAATAAGAAATATGGTCCTTAAGCCCACTTGGATGGCTTTCTACAGGCTATGAGGCTTTGTCTCTTTGAGCTTTAATTTACAGCTCTCACAATGGGAGTATCTTTGCCTATCTGATTAGATGTGATAGTATAATGAATATGCACATCACTTTTAACCAATCCTTCTACATGGAGGAGTTCTTATGGAATATTGTCCTTTTCTGACCACTGAAGAATGTTAGGAACTGACATGGCATTCTACACAATGTAATTGGCTTCAACTCTTCTCACTTCACCACTTGTCCATTTATGAAAACATATGCTAAGTATTTTAAGGTTTTCAGTGATGGCTTTGTTGTAGAAACATATTGACTGATAAAAATCAATGGAAGTTTTTTTTTAAATCTGCATGTATCTTTCTATTTCTACAGTTTGACATATATCCATTGTTTCATTTCAAAATTAAATACTGCACTAAAAAATAAGGCACAGCCAATAACAGAGACCAAATGCTCATGACAGCCAAACAAGGAGTAAAAATGTTACGTACTTTTTCTCCAGAAAACATACAATAAATACATATTTGTAAGCATATTAGGACATGAGAGCATACACACAGACACACACACACACACAGACAGACACACACACACACACAAACACACACACACAGACGCATGGCCACATGCATGGGTGCTCAATCTTTTCCTAACACCAGGGCTAATGACAAAGAAATCCAGCTATTAAATAGGCATCGTGTATTGTCAAGAACTCTTTACTCCAAGAAATGAAAAGAAAACAGCCCCAACCTTTCATAAGAGATGGAACAGTACTTGATTGAGTTTTGTACACAATATATTGGCCACTTTGAAGACTTTCACATGTATAAATAAACCACGATTAGTGAGTTAAAATGTTCATCTCTTTCTGAAAACTACCAGAATCTCTTAGAGTTTTAGTTATTACTGGAGTATTAAAATGTTGCAGGTGCTTCAAAGTGTCAACATCAATGCATTCACTTAGATGGCCTTTCTAAAATGAATCAACTCTAAGAAGTGTCAGAGAATTCAGAAGACCCCAAAAGGCCCTTCAAAAACCCATCTTGGGTCACATTCTTAAAAGCCTGTTTAATTTACTCCCAGAGAGTAGAGGACAACTTGTCCAAGAATGGTTTAAGAATAGATGGTTTACCCAAAAAGGGAATTAATTGGTCAGGTAGTTAGTCCCCTTGAGCCTTTGCTTCTGTGAGAACCAGAGGAAAATATCATGGATGGATGGCAGGGATTTAGATATACTGTTTTTGTGACAATCTTGCATCTTTAGAGAATCTTCAACATTGACTACCAGAATTGGAACAGAAAATAGGCAAAAACATGGAAAATGTCCTTTGGAGAAGTCATTACACAAGAAACGTAAGAGACCCTTTACTTGAGAAGTACCTCGCTAGAAAAGGACTCATAAGGGTTATCCAGGTCTATTTCATGATCTAATGTATTGTAGAAGCAATCCATGGAAGCAGTCTTTCATGATATGATTTAACAGTAGTTCTGAAGCTAATTATTAATTATCAGTCTGCCCTTATTATTTATAGATTTGCTGTTTTGGTTAAGTTCAAAATTGATTATAAATAGAGCAATTGGTTACAAATATGTGAGAGATGTAAAAATGGATGAGCAGATCAATACTGGCTGCTCTTCCAGAGGACCCGAGTTCAATTCCCAGCACCCACATGATGGCTCACAACTGTCAGCAATCCTCAGATCGCCTCTTCTGTGATTTGTGGGTGCTGGTCATGCATGCGGTGCACAGACATACATGCAGACAAAACACCCATATACATAAAATGACAGGCTCCACCCTTGGTGATTGTTAGACCATCCTCCAAATCTAACATCCAGGAGCAGGAAGATGCCCTGCACCAGATATGCCATGTGATATTCAAGTAAACAAACAAACAAACAACCCAAAAACATATCTATGCTAAAACAAGGGCACAAGTTTCACTAAGGGTGCTTGAAGCAGTGGCCTGAAGGGCATAATTTGTGTCCCACCTGTGGGGGAGGCGGGCTTCTGTCAGAAGAGTCATTTGTTGTGCCTTTCCGGCCAGCCGGGTCCAGTGGAGGACAGGTACCACCTTCCTAGTACTGTTGGCAGTTGCTCATCACGAATGCATCATTCATTTGTGTGATGAGTTGGACTAGCAACAATGTCCTGTTTGGTACCAGTATAAAAACAGCAACTATTTGAAAACTCTTACACTGTGTAGCACAAAGCTAACTGTAGCTAGAGTTTTCCTACCGTGCCCACAGTCAGGACAAATCTCTGTCACCTGCCAGTCCCACAGCTGCTCAGACCCAACCAAGTAAACACAGAGACTTATATTGCTTACAAACTGTATGGCCGTGGCAGGCTTTTTGTTAACTGTTCTTATTTCTTAAATTAATCCATTTCTATAAATCTATACCTTGCCACATGGCTTGTGGCTTACCGGTATCTTCACATGCTGTTTGTCATGGCGGCAGCTGGCAGTGTCTCCTCAGCCTTCCATTTTTCAGAATTCTCTCCTCCTTGTCCCGCCTATACTTCTTCCTGCCTGACCACTGGCCAATCAGTGTTTTATTTATTGACCAATAAGCAACATGTTTGACATACAGACCATCCC
>CABHPH010122467.1:0-27500 GCA_902168325.1 Peromyscus nudipes | reverse complement strand
AGGAGATACTAATTTAATGCCAGAGTTGTAATTTTTCATTTCTGATCTATGAAGACTTATTTATAGAAATCATATATACTGAGATAAAAAGCTGCATTATTTCCTTTTCATCCTGAATTATCTTTATTCTTTTGGTGTGTGTGTGGGGGGCAGTTTCTAGGAGTTGAAACTAGGTTCTTATTCGTGCTGCACAAGTGATTCATTGCTGAGCCGTTTCCCTAGTCCCCCATATGTATTCATATACTGGGTAATTACATGCAAATTCTCCATTTGAGATAAGTACAGAAACATCATAAGCACCACATATACTGTGAAGAGAAGGCAGGCATTTACATCTATCTGTATGTTATCGCGGCTCTTCAGAAAACAAGACAGTTAGCAATACTTTTCCTATTCCCACAACACCACTCCTCCCAAAATAATGGTGGTGAGTGTCTTTGAGATACAACAGAAGGCTCTGTACCATTTTCAGAATAATTTAGTATAACACATCCTAAAGCTATAGAGCCAGAGTGCCATTATAGGTAGGTAGACCCAGACTGTCCAATATAGGAAAATAACTTTTCAGTAACTTCATAGCCATTCTAGGTGAAATGGTGTGTGCGTGCCAGATAGGTGGGCATAGACTCTGGCCATTTCTTAATTTCTGTCATGTGTTGCTTTTGGTCAGTTACTACCACAGACATTGAACCTGTAATTACGAGAACCAAGGCTCCGGTGACAACATTAGGTAATGACCTCTTAGTCTTTATACACAGTCTCTGCTTACTGTTGGATCCATTGATGTCTGCATTGAGGGGATTTTTCTTCCACAAAAATGTCTTATCGGTATTTCTCATTTCAAATATAGCAAGAATCCTTAAAGGATGTTACTTGGTTATAAGCCTCTATTCAGCTCCTTAGCTACCCAACCCCCGTTATCTATCTTTGTAAATGCTTCACAGAGCCCATGAATCTATTCAGTACTCAGTAGGAGTCTACATTAAAAATAAATTTCTGATCTACTTCAGAATGTCTACCCCTTAAGATATTCTTGAGTTATTTTTTTTTGAAGATATGAAAGACTGTGGTCGTATGCAGGTGATTTTAGGAAGTGTTACATACATATAGTAATACTAATTTTAATGGCTTGCATCCCTAAATGGAGTCTTTTTAAGGACAGTTACCCAGAAGCAGGTTAGCTGAAGTCTCCCTGATGTGATATCAACATGCCATGTTTCAAACTCCCTTTGGGTCTTCTGGAACCTCTTTGACGCTAGCAACTAGCAATACAAATTTAAGAATAAAAAAAGCAATGTCAAGAGGTCTGTCTCCACTGTCAGGAGACCAAATTGTTTTACATATATGCTACCAAGAAAGAATTCCAAATCAAAGAGACATTTTGTAAGGTTTCAGAAACCTCACATTCATGTGTCATCTTTCTTTAGTTCTGAAGTCACACAACCACAATAACCACTTTGCTTCTCCAGCCCCCAAAACATCACGACCAAGAACTCGCCGTCCACGTCCTCCTATTCATAAAGCCACCCCACGCCCAAAGATCCCTCAGCCTAAACCAGGTAAATGTGGTTCTTGGCTCCTGTAAGCTCTTCATTGGATGTGACAGAAGTTACGGAAGTTCCACATGCTACTAAGGGTGAAGGCTTAAGCCATAGGACGCAGTTGCTACCAGCATGGTGCTATGGCTGATCCCTATGGCTCCTTCATGCTGCTGTCATGAGGAAGTCCTTGATGCCTGAGAATTTTATGGTTTTTTCCTCCAACATTTAATTATACTTTGCTCTTTGATTATAAATTGGAAAAATATCTACTTAGTATATTTGATTTAAGAGCCACACGCTTTATTAAATGCTACACTAGCATCTGTGGGCTATGAATTAGAGGTAGCAAATGACTTAGTTGAACAATGAAGCAACTCTTATTCAGACATAATAAATATAAATAAAGAATAGGAGCAACATTGGGTAGTCACTGTTTCACCAACTGTTAGATACATAATTCATTCTTAAGTAAAAATTAATGTATATGTGGGCTAATATGTTTAAGGTGAACCTGAAATTTTTAGCCTTTATAGATTTGCCAGCAAGAATGGGCCTGACTCCTACAGAGAGGAAGGTGCCATGTGTATGGGAGTAACAGTAGGAAGATCAGAACGAGAAGTGTAGCCTGACTGAGAAGGGCGATATTTGCATAGTTGAACAATGATGTTATTTTTGGAAAGTCCACAAAGAAGATCAGTGATTGCTCTGAGCCCATTGGCATGTCCTGCTACCCTTCGGAGCCAGGTCTTTTCTGTATAATGAAGAGATGTAGTAACAAGTTCTGTGGACTAAGGACCCTCCAGGTCTAGCTCTTTGTTTGCCTTTGCTCAAGCATAGGTCTTCATCTTTTCCCAAAGTGGACTCTCAACAAAATTAAACCTTGTCTATTTTGGTTATTTTTCACTGTATCAACAATTGTGTTTATCATGATTCCAGGATTTGTTTTCTAATATATAGTCTTATAAATTATGCTTTCACGTTAATTTCTTATGACATACATAACATTTTTCTATGAGTTTTCTATCACATTATTTACTAATGAAAATGCAATCAAAGCCTGTAGTCAACTGTAGAAAAGCAAGCAAAATCGCCATTAACAATATAGAAATGCTAAGGATAGGACTGTGGTTGTATAAACATCTGTGGACTATTATGTAGAAATTTTAAAGGTTTGGGGGGTTTTTTGGTTGCTGTTGTTTTTGACTATAGAACCAATGCTAGACTGGTAAAGCTCGTATTCAGGAGAATTTGATGGATTTTCTGATGTGTTTAACATTGCCTTGTTTTAAATTGCTTTTGATCTTTCTCACAGCAGACTTGGGACCTATCACTCCTGAGCCATCTTTAGGTAATGATTCTTGGTATTCTTCTGTGAGTGCTTTTGTCTGTTCACTGTTGAGCATCACTGTGGTTGCTAAGAAGATTACAGTGACATGCCCTGTTTCATCCTGCCACAGGACTCATCGCAAAGTACTGAAAGCTTTCTTACCATTTAACGGAAAGGTTCCTTGGCTTAATTCAAGATAGGTATCTGATCCATGCCCTGCCTTAAAATTGTGTCAGGCTGAGTCTTTGATCAGGCATGACACCTGGCCCTCCTTTAGGCCTCCAAGGCAACAGCAGTGATGGTACAAAGTTGTCTGAGAAGTTTCCTTCCTACATTGCAAGCTCTGTGGAACTGTTTTTGGCTCTGCTGATGTTTCGGTGGATTTTAAAAGACTTACTCTAGTAAACCACCAAGCACAGAACTTCCCCAGGCACAGTCATATTAAATGAAAAGCATCACTGTGAGGCTGGTTCAAATTCACACCTCTAGAGTTGAATGTGGACTTATAACCAATTTGGGGTTAGATATATATTCAAGGAAATAGTGATGGCCCCTAACTTACATTTCTTAAATGTAATTCTATCTAATATGTTTTTTTTTTATCTCCGAAGGATTCTCAACTATTAAAGAAATCTGTTAATATACTAGAGGAAAAGCTTCAAACCCTAGTGACAGGATTTCTTGGCTCAAACTATTAATTATATTTTTTTAAGGTTAGACAGGATACATCACCCTTGGCATAGCTTTTGGGCTCATCAACACCATGTTAATACTAAGTTCTCTTCCATCAGCTTCAACAACAACAAAAAAAGCCCGCCGCCCACGTCCCAAACATAAAACCACACCCCATCCAGAAGTACCTCAGACTATATTGGGTAAATATGTGATTTGTGATTTATTCTGTATTAGAAGGTATCCTACATATCTCTTTAGGGTCAAATAGCTCCTGGTTTGCAAGGAGAGCATCACATGCCTGAACATCTTATGCTTTTTTTCTTAAGAATATTGACTCTCAATGACCATTATGTTTATTTTTCTTACTCTCTGATTATAGTCGCATCTCAAAGATGAGACTGCTTGGTGTAGTATTGAGCTGAAACAATCTGATCAAAGCTACTGCATCCACTAAGCTTGCACTCACTCTCCTTAGCCACCTCAGCCCTTGGCTCTGAAGTAGAAGCTGTCTTATTTACCACTTAGTTGACAAGACACCAGAAAAGAAAAGCTGCTCCTGCATAAACAGAAAGTAATGTAAGGCAGCATGTTCATGCAAGCATAAAATAACTTGAGCAACCCAAATGCTACATATTGTGAGCTTCATGAAAATTTAGATAAAAATCCAAGATAATTAGTAAAAATTAGCACAGGATTTGAAGGTTGGAAGGATGAAGCCTTACACATGGAGAACATGGAGAACTTGACTTCCCAGACAGAGGATAAAGTATCGATGCTCTCCTGTCCTTTCACAGAATGAATTAAAGAGACTGGGGGCTGAAATCTTCAAATTGATCCTATGGGATTTAATGGTTCTCACTTCTGCACAAGATCATGTTCTTTCTGTTCATAGAACTAAAGATAGCCGGGCGGTGGTGGCGCACGCCTTTAATCCCAGCACTCGGGAGGCAGAGCCAGGCGGATCTCTGTGAGTTCGAGGCCAGCCTAGGCTACCAAGTGAGCTCCAGGAAAGGCGCAAAGCTACACAGAGAAACCCTGTCTCGAAAAACCAAAAAAAAAAAAAAAAAAAAAAAACAAAAAAAAAAAAACCTAAAGATAACCCAACCCAATGATGACAAAAACTATGAAGTGGTTCTTCATCTTGTTAAGTAATAGTGTGTGCTCCAAGGACGTCACCTCTTAATGGGTGTGGTTCCAGCTTCCTTATAGCTGTGAACACCCATCATTGATAAACCATAGTGTGACCTCAATACTTCCTACTTTTTCCTCCTTCTCATTCTACATCCCTGTTTTTCTGTGTCAGCTGTTAGCAAGTTGTGGGTCTAGCACATACTCAAGGGACAGTATAAATACAAACTATATCTGTAGTGACAAATACTGTTGATCACAGGACAGAATCACTGGAAATCACCATAGAGTCTACAAACTGCATTATGTTAATATTCAACTATCTAGACTGCCCATTGCATCTGGCATTGATTACTATTTAGAGTGGATGTGTTTTTCTGATTTTGCCTTTTGTAAAGGTTCTGAGTGTCTTGCTATCTTTCTGATGGTGAGTCAGATTTTCTATATAGGTTTTCATGTTAAAATGGGATAATTACCATCAGTGGGAGATGCACAACAGACCCCAAAGGCTGTGACTAACCTCTGAATCAAATAAGGATGTAGTGATTCTTTGGAGAAGTATTTAAAGAAAAAGCAATATTCATTTTCTCCAGTTAAGAATATTAAAAAAAATAATGTTGCAACTCAAGAAACCTTGTTTTTACTAGTAAGATGAATTTTCTAACATTCCGTGCATTCATAAGGTCCTTTTGATCTCTTTTCTTCTTTCAATCAGTTCCTGCTACAACCCTTGAACCAGTTATTAGAACTAAGGCTCCAGGAATGACCTTAGGTAACAACATACCATGTCCTTCCACGTCTGCATTTCTTCCCCATTATCACCTTCATAATCACTGCTTCTGGGATGTCACAAAGCTTCTGCACCTTCTGGTCCCTCAACTGCTTACCATGTTTGAGTGTTCAAAGGATGTCTTGTCTTTATGACATCTTTTATGATGTTTTGTTTTTATGACATCTTGTTTTTATGAGAGCCAATTTATTGAAAAAGAATGTATGCATATACAGATAAAGGCTCACTGTCACACCTTTGATTTTTTTTCTATCTCTGCTTCCGTGTATCATGTTAACCACATGCACATTTTTGTTATGGGGTATCCGTCTCTGTCCGTGTCTACAGGGGAATCTATGTACCGTCTTGGCTGAGTTAATCTGTGCAGTTCTTGTGATGTGATAGTTTTTGTGAAGCTGTCAATTTCTGTATTTTGACCATTCGTGCTTTGTCTGATTTTTCCACTTTAGGGAATGATGAGGATGAAAATAGAAAATAGACTCAAGGCTGGTCAATTGAAGTTATTACGGCTTTTGTTAGCATGAAACCACCCCCAGTACCCCTATGCACACCATAACTCTGTGTTTTGGAACATTTCTTCACTCAGGAACCCTTATGAGAAGCTATTCTTGATACAATAGATTCATATTTCTTCAGGAGTTTTGTTTCTCAAAGAAATGCAAGTGTTATAAAAGAGCACAATATCAAAACAGAGACAAATATTACAAAGCTCGAAAGGGAAATTTCTTGAAGCTCAAGAAATCATAAGAAATGTATTCCTAGTCAACATTTCTAAAATCCAAAATACTATATTAACCTGAGATTTTCTTCCTTCAGCTCCCAAACTGCCTCAACAACCAATCCATCCACATCCAAAACCTAAAACTACAAGGAGTCCAACAGCACCTCAGACAGAACTGGGTAAATGTGTAGGGCCTGTGTTAAGAATCTCGGCAGTCCATCCAAGCAGGTCTTACAGGAAGGATAACGACAGCTGAGGGTCAATAGCTCAGGCAGGGGAGGAGGAGAGATGCTTCAATGGCTGAAGTCCTTACGTTCTGTGTGCTAGGATTTTCTCTATGGTGGTTGTTTTTCTGGCAATGCTAGTCATTATCAAGTGTCCATGATAAATATGTATGTGCATTAAACAAAAGAGAACGAGTATATGTTTGCACCAGTGGGGAGTGATTTATCAGTTATTGGTAAGTCTTGTGAGTCATAGTAGGCATTCAAGTCAGATAACAAACACTTTCTGTATGGTGCTAGAGAACAGATACTTCAGGCTTTGTAGAGCATATGGTCTCTGCAGCATGCTTTTGTGGTTTGTTTCCCCCAACTGCTTGCAAATATAAAAGTAATTCTTACAGGGATGATAACCTGGGGCGGGGGGGGGGGAGGATAAGGGGGAAGTTCCAAAGGGCAGAGAATGCTTGACAGCCAGTGAAAGGAAGCAAATTTCCTCTTATGAAAAAGATAAGGCTTCCAGGAATTGAATGGTTTTAATGAGGCTCCTACAACTAATGGCCTATAGGACAAGCTGAAAAGTTCTAAATGTTAAACTTGGGAGCTTAGAGTACACCAGAGAAGTGATTTATGGCCACACTGTCTTTGAGTGTTGGACAAAGCTGCCTTGACATGCCACAGACAGAGCGGCTGCCCCATGTAATGTTCTCTTGTGTACTCAAGTTGGATATCTTCTCAGTAAGACGAATTCGGTCTAGATGTTAGTCAGCTTTGTTGGTTATAACAGAATGACTGGCACCGGCTACTTACAAGCGAGACGTTTGTCTAGTTCAAATACTTGACTGTTCGTATTTTAGAGGTACATCACAGACTCCGTGGTAACGGCTGTTCCCTACTTGTGTTGCCTCATGGCATGGTGCTGTGGTGGGTGCATGGACAACATCTAGAAAGTGATCATATTTCAAACCAGAAGCAGAGATGACTGGAAGAGCTGGGTTTTTGCTTTTACATAATCACTCTGGAGAGCTCAAAGGGTCACACAGAACTACCAAGAGGTTGTGTAAGCTGTCTCATGCCCTGAATGACCTAAGATCTTTTCACTAGATCCTACTATCCAAAGGTACCATTATCTTGTAGCTCTGTGGACCTCAGAGGACATAAGCCATATTCAAATGATCTATTTGGGTACATTAAGTAATCTCAGATCATTAGAAAATGAGGGCAACTCAAAGGTACTTCATACAAACTTTGTAGGCCTGTACCTACAAAGGTTTTGGTTCTACTCCTAAGAGATGAGTTGGCATCTAAGAGCAGAGACACTATACTCTTTTAGTTTGGAGAGTTAGCCACATGGCTTAGTGTTTCAGACTTGTTTCTATTTGGCTAGAATTCTTTTTTAATGAATATGGTAGGTTTTTATAAGTTTTAATGTTTGGAGTGGACCTTTTGCTTATTTTGTTTTTGTTATTTTTGGCTAGTTTCTACTCCAGTCTTTGAACCAGTTACTCCTTTGAAAGAGGATCCAGTGACCACAATAGGTAATGATACACCTAACTCTCAGCAAATACTTTCTCTGTTCATTGTCAGATTCATCCCATGTTGCCACCCAATTACATTCATCATTTTGCTTGAATTGAATGTTCAGCAGTACTTGCCTCTTGTTTGTTGGGTGCCTAGGAAGCCGTGGAATGCATGGATCTAGTTTGGGTTATCAGTCTGCCTCATAACTTGCTTTACAATATTTACATGTTGCTTTAAGGTTTTGGTTTAACCAAATTCTTGGTTAAGACCAGTTTCATATATCTTTGATGTGTATATCTCTAATTTGTGCAAACCAAACTATAGCGGGGAGATTTCTTTTGTTTGTTAGTATGTGAGCAATGTGATTTAGCAGATTGAATAGCATAGAATATCATCAGGTTACCAGCTTTAAATAGTAAACTCCATCCTCCATCCTTAATGAGTTGAAGTCCTCTCCCTCTTCACCATAGTTTTAATGATTCTCAGCCATTTTAGCCCAATCAGATAATTGTAGAAGAATTTTTTGAAAATACTGATCTTGACTTTCTGAATTAATGATTTCGATTGATATGTCGGCATTTCCCTCCAAGGGTACTTTCAATAACAAAAGATGCAATAACATATTATGGGGTACTGCTTTCATATATTACTTGAAACCCAAGAAAAATTTGCCAAGCTTTATAATACCTAAAGGCTTTTTTAAATTTTGTAATCTGCTAAACCATAACTTTAAAACAACTCAATCTTACCTCTTTTTAGCTCCCAAAAACATCTGAAAGAACACAAACTCAAAGCCATCGTAGTCTAGATGTACTGGGTCTTCTAGATAAACAACGGGTTCTTAGTTCAAGGAACCTGAGCACCAGGCAGTGGTTGTAAATGCCACCTTGTTACGGGTTCTCCCTAGAAAGGGGGACTCTCAGAAGCCTTTTAGACACTAGCAGCCGGCAAGGCCTTTACCATTGGAAGAGGCACATAGAATCCTTTTAACTAGGAGAGTAGTATGAAAATTGTTTTACTTCTCAGTCTGGAAGCTAATGAAATCATGAGAAGCTATTTTTGGAATGGCTGCCTGTGTATTTCTTAACTTCAGAACTGTTTATGCAATCATATTTTCATAAACTTAATACTTATTTTCTTCTTTTAGCATTCAAAGAATACAAGTTAGCTTTCTGTATACTTCTTACAAAATATTAGAAACCTATGTAAGGGCACGGGTAAAATGTCCTGAAGTTTTCCCTGTTAGAGTCAGATAAGCATTGTAACATGAGGGATTGCTCGCTGAAGCATTGCAAAATGAGAGCAATGATAATGGCTGTCTGGAAGGTGGATGCAGTTTGGCTAGTCTGGATAGAAGGATTGGTATTTGCTGTGAGCTTTACTAGGGCAGCCATTCCACAGTGTTACATATTGAGTACTTAATCAACAGGAATCCGTTCTTATAGTTCTGGAGGCTACAAGTCAAAGACCAAGGTGTCTTCAGGTCTCGCTTCCCCTGAGGCCTCTCCCTGGCTTACAAATGGCTGCCCTGCTATGTTCTCACATGGCCTTTTCTCTATGTATACACACATCTACTGTCTCTTCTAATAAGGACATTTGACATACTGGAGCGCTGACCTTATGATCCCTTAATTACATCTTTAAACATTGTGTCTTCAAATATAGCTCCCTTGGACTTACCCTTCAGTATATGAATTGTGAGGACACAATTCAGTCCATAATACTTTTCAACCAGAAAATTAATATATACATGTATGTATACGCATACACACACACATTCTAGATTCAGTGTTATGCTCACAGAGTCATTTTGAAGTAAATGTTGTGTCTGTTTATACATGGTTTTAAAAAGCTCATCTTTGCTAATTCAGTTCCTATTACAGACCTTGAACCTGTTACAGACCTTGAAACGCCTGTTGCTTTTAGAACTGAGGCCCCTGGGACAACAACCTTAGGTAACAACCTTACCTGCCAAGTACTTCTATTGCTTACTGTATAGATAGTCCTCTAAGTCTCCATCCCCCTGGCCTTTCCATCCCTCTGAGAAAACATTCATCCTCTTCTGCTGTCTGCTGCAGAGTTCAGAGCATCTTACAGACACTCTTCCTGTTGTGTTTATGAGAGCTAAGCATGAACTTAGTTCAAACATTAAAGGCCACATGGAACATTTGGAAGTGTTGTTTTGTGCTTCACAGAACAGTGTTCTATATTACAGCCAAGTTTTAACCACAGTGGAATGGCTGCCCATCAATAATAGCTACTCTTATGCTCCTTGGTACATCCAAGTTTCTAGGTCTCTTTCTGAAAACTATTGTACGGTATGTTTGTTTCTTTGGTGATGTAATTTAAGTAGTGATATACATAATGATGCATATAAGTAATGATACACCGTACTATAAATTTGACAAATTGGAGATGACCCATATGAAATGTCAAATTATAGACCTCCACATAAATATGATCCAAATCTCCCCAACCTTTCATTAAATGATTCCTTCCCAATCATTTTCCCCAAAGTGGGGCTCTATGACTTTCTTGGAATGAGTGTTAATCTCCTTGCCTTGAATGAGCAACTCAACTGTGAACAGGAATTTACTTCAAATCACCATCAATGACAAAAAGAAGGCATGCTTATTTAAAAAGAGTGAAAAAGACAAACTAAAGGACCAATCTCCCGCACTTTTAGGAAATCTGAGAGCTGTAGAAGGTTCTCTAGTATCCAGTGCCATAAGATCCAAAGTAACACGAGGCTTTTCTTTCTTCAGCTAGCAAAATGTCACAAAGAACCCGCCGTCCACGACCCAGACCTAAAGCCACAATGAGCCCTCAAGCACCTCAGACAAAACCTGGTAAATTGGGAGTTAGATGGCTTTTGGGTGAGCCTCAGTGGTCTGTCCCATCAGCGACTCAAAGCAACGCTCGTGGTAGGCAGTAGCAGCTCTTAAACTCCCTGAGTGTAAGACTAGGAGGCAGCATCAATAACTTCTCTGTGGGTGTTTGAAGGAAAATATGGGTAGGTGAGACCCATTCTAGTGGGAGCTAGAATACCTTATTCTTTCCATGTAAGACCCTTTATTGCAACTTTATATTTAGTACAAATTTCACACAATGCATTTATATTCAAATCTTAGTAGTGAAACTACACTAGCAAACCGAGTATATTTAATTCAAGTGAACAAATCCTAAGCCCTTTACATAATTCCCAGGCTCACATTTGCAATTGTAAATAATAGACCCATTGTAGAAGGGTTTTTTTTTTTTTAAACTTCTTATACAACAAAACTGAGGCTACGCTGCACAATAAACCCACAAAGTGACAATCTAGAATCTGGAAAAAAATGTTATGGTTGTCTGAGCTTGGACCTTGGATATACTATAAGATTTTGATCAATGGAGAAAAGAGAAAATAGAGGGACCAGATGTATGTGCAGGTCAGCCAGAAATATAGTAGCATCCAGACGGACTGCATTTGGAAGGGCAGTAGAAGGAGGGTTTTGAGGATTTGATTCAGAGTTTAGATAGGATAGATACAGAGACACTGTATCATACGCAGCCTCTTTGATTTCCACCTTTTATTCTTATGGGGAACACGGATGCTCCATTGGGTGTGAGACTAGTAGCTGCCTTTTATGCTGCTCTTTTATGGTTTGTGCAGAGGTCTCAAATTCCACAAGACTGGCAAGATCAACACAGCCATGTGAATGATTATTTTTATATATGTTTCAAACTTCTTTTGTGTCAGTGTTTTCTCAAACATAGTGACTCACAATATGCTTTGAACTTACTTTTCTAAGAATATATTAAGTAAATGCTTTACAATATTTTCCATTATGGTGTTTTATATATTGACTAGAATTCATTTCTTAAAAGCCTTGCAGGATGTCACACTGACTTCTTAGGGTAGTTAAAAAGCTAAGCCCAACAGCCATCGGACAAAAGTTTAGCAATTGCTTAAACAACATTCTTTCAGATAAAAATTTGATTATGTATTTCCTTTGGGACAATTGATATTGTAATCATATATATAATATATGTAGGTTATGTAAATGTTCTAGCGTAAATATGCACTTTGAAATCTCTTTTTGTGATTTTTGTGTTGTTTTTGGCCACTTCTTCCTGTAGCCCCGGAACCTGTCACTGCTAGACCTGAGGCCCCAGTAACACTAGGTAATGTTGTTAAGCTATTTTTGTAACAAGTCTTCTTAGGGTCATACCAAGAGTTTAATCTCACTTCATGTGGCAGCTGGGTCATTCTTTGTGGCCATTCAGTTATGTTCATCAACAATTATATAAAGCAATCATTTGGTTTACTTGAATACCTTTGCTCAGTTCCTACAACAGACCTTGAACCTGTGACACTCAGAACTGAGACTTGGGTGACAACAAAAGGTAATATCACACTGTGGTCCCGGCTATGTCCTCTCATTTGTCATTGCCAAACTCATGACATCAATGTCATAGTCATGCATTCTGCTTTCTGTGGTGACACCATCACCCTCTTTGCCATTCTGTGAAAGTCTTCATTCTGAAAGGATCGAAGACTGACTCTTCAAAGAGCTCACCTCTTGTGAGACCCACCATAAACCTAACTCCTATCATCTGTCAGGCTTGTAACCATGCAACATCATTTTGTCATTGTGTGTGCTCTGGAGAATGCGACTCTCAAAAGACGTTTTCATAATTTTAATCTCTGTAGTACTGAGAGGTTTCCTTAAAGATCTGAAATTCTCCTCTTTAACTATTCATCCATTCGCTTTTACCGTGTGACATTTGTTCTTTGATTGACATGTCTGCTAATCATATGTGAAGTATTGCTTTAACAAACGATCAAAGAACTCCTGCTCAGTCATCACTTACCACCACCGTGTTATAACAGTGATTCTCTGCCCTTTGTGTGAGACCGGTTCTCCCTACGTTGTCCAGCCTCAGATTTTCTAAGTACCTCAGGTGGGTTGTCCTCGAGCTACTGTTCCTCCTGTCTCGGCCTCCCACGTGCTGAGATTACCTGTGTTCCACTGTTCCTGGCTCCTCAACCCGTTTATTCTATAAAAGTTCGATTGTTTGCTCCTCACTTCTTGACCAACCCACTACATTTTACATGTGACTCCTCTTCCAATAGGCCTTTGATTGTAAAGGGAAACAAGGAAATATGAGTGAAAGTTGTAACTAAAAAGTTGAAAAATTAGTTGAATTTTAGTCGAATTGCCTAAAATATGAGAAAATCTGGTAAGTTTTACTAAATTTAGCACCATTTCCCCCCATAGCTTTTGAACTACAGACATTGTAATAATTGAAGATGTTCTTTCCTCAGCTCCTAAAACATCAAAATGGCCCCGCCGTCCACGCCTCAAACCTAAAACCACACCAGCTCCTAAGGCGCCTCTAACTAAACCTGGTAAATGGAGTTTCTGGTCACAGGGGGACTTATAGCGGCTCTGGGGGAGCCAGGAGGTGGTAGAAGTGTTAGCTCATGTGGCTGAAGGCACTGTGTGACCTGCTTCTTCCACCACTGCTGTGTATATGGGGGGAAACATGGGGTCCTGTGTGGCAGCTGAATTGCTTGTGCTCTCTGCATATGTGTCATCTCTATTACCACATAGCTGATTTGTTACTACTAATTTAATTACATTCTTCTCTTAAAGACAAAAATGTCAGTGTTATACATAGTGCTGTGATGGGAAAATTCCCTAAGAACAGTTAAAGGAACTTCTTGAAGGAGTGATTCAAAAGTTTGGATCTGACCCAGAAAGCATCTGTGATCTTCCTATCCATCTAGAACACTCTATTTCCATAAGGAGAGTAGAGAGCTGTTCCACTCAGTACCACACTTATGAGATGTCTCCTGTCCTGGTTTGTTGAGCACCTTTATTACAAATGAGATCTCAGCCCAACCCTACACATGACTTCTCAGGATCCATACGACTCACTTGCTTTATCCTTGGCTGTATCTTATACAGAAAAACCATTTGCTCTATCTGCACATTTAGAAATGTTATTTTCCTAAAGCTTTCATACAAAAGCTCATGATCACAGAAGTTATATCTGTGCAGCTTTGGTAAATATTTAAATTTAAAACGTTTAGCACAAAGTATAGGCAGCAACTGAGTACTTCTTAAAGAAATGTTTCCCGGGGTACAAGGTGGCCAAATCATCAAGTAACAAGTATTAAAAGGCAGATAGTTTCTTAACCTTGCTCTCTGCTTATTCCAGGAAGGGGGTATTGTTGTCTTACTGACTTTTCACATGTTTATTTCATTGCCTTTAATTAGTTGCTGCTACAGATCTTGAACCCAGTGCTCTTAGAACCGAAACTCCTGCGACTGTGGGTAATGAGAATGTGTGTCCCTTCCGACAGCGGTGCTTTTCTGTGTCATATCATCCACCATGTCACCAGTTCTGCATCTTGGGACCATCCCATCATCGTCCTCTGTTGTCACTGTTACAGTCTTTATCTTGAAATTGTCCTCCATTCTCTACCGCATTATTAGTTGAATTTATGAGCACCATTGCATGTACTAACTTCAGGACATCAAACTGCCTTGTAACTCACTGCTCAATACCGTGTCGTGACCATGTGCATTTTTAAACAGTGCGGACTAAGGCTGTGTTTCCATCCGTCATATTCATGCTGTCTATCCTTTGGCAATTGTGAAAATATGCTTTTTTTTTAGAATGCTTTTTGGTATCCTGGAACCTTTATGATGCATTGGAGCAATAGTTTTAAGGAATGATGATTTTAGGAATTTGTCAAACTTAGAGATGCATGCTCTTGAAATGTTTAAACCCTAAGTTTCCATGATAGAGACTCCTTTCCCTAGCAGGTTCAATGGTCTTTTTAAGTCAAGCATCACTTTGAGATTTTGATGAGCACATTTCATCAGTTTGTCTTCATATTTTCCCACAAGTGAACTTTTAATTATAGAGTTATTTAAATAGTAGACCAAGAAATGCTATAGGTAGCCATCTCAGGTTCTGTAGAAGGTCAAGAAGACTAATAAAGCTTTCTTTAGTCTAGTTAGAAAGGCATCTATCCTGTAAATATATAAAGACCTGATCAACAGAATTCCACAGCCCTCATGAGGGGGCAGGCAATCACGTGTCTAGAAGAGAACATCTCGTGCACTGTGACACACAGCTAGTTGGGTACCATGCCGTCTTTCAAGTCTATGTCATGAAATAGTGGGCACCTAGCCATAGTTTAGCCAAAGATGGAAAAAGCAGTTATCTCTTTTCTGTTAGTTTTGAGACTAAAGATATTCTCAAAATTAGCCTTAACAATGAATTTTAATTTGTCTTTGGTTTATTTTACTCCTTTCTATCTAGCTCTTGCTACAGCCCTTGAACCTGTCACTCTTAGAACCAAGGCTCCTGAAACAACAATGTTAGGTAATGGCACTGTGTTCTGGAATGTTCTTTCTTGCTTGTTTCCACACGCAGTCCACCGCCATCCTAATTCATTTGTCATTTGCTTCTTTAGATGGTCTTGCCATCCGCCATCCTTCAACTTCATATCCTACTGCTGCTTTTTGAGAACACTAAAGGCTCTTAAAGTTACCTCTTTTAAAAGCTACCCATGGACCTAGAATATTGCCATACTTGTTATCTTATTTGAATTTGTAGTGTATTTTTGTCTAAACAGTGCTGAATTTCATCTAAAGCTGAATTTCAAATTCAGCTAGTAGTGTTAGTATTTTATCTAGACAGGGTAAACTATAGCAATATCATGGTGCAATGAATTCTTGGGAATGCTGAAAATTTTCAGTGTCAACCTAAGGTCCTAACACCTGGAGTTTAGCCATCATTTTGTTTGAGGCTAGAGATCTATGGCTCTCCTCATTCACTGACTTAATTTTATATTTTAGGTTTCTTTCTTAAGAATCTTTGGTGATTAAAAATAAATAGAAAATATTTTAACCCCAAGACATACATGCCCTAGATTTCAAGGAAATGTAGTTTAACCCCAATCTTTGTTTTCAAAAGCAATAGCATGAAATTAATATAAAGTTTCTTCCTTCAGCTTCTAAAGTACAGAGGACACGCCGTCCACGTCCCAGACCTAAAACCACAGCAAGTACTGATATGTCTGAGTCCAAGTCGGGTAAATGTGGAATGCCTGTTTTGAGGGCTGCTAGCAGTCTGTCCTGGATGGGTCCCAAAGTCATACCAGCAATGGAAGCTGATGTTCTCATGCTCTTTAAGTAAATGAAGGCATTGGGTCCTGTTAACAGCTGCCCCTAAAGAGCTTCTCATACAAGCATGACTTGGGGAAATATATCCCTAATATCCCAAGTAACTTACTTGGTTTGGATCAAGTTCTTCTCTTTAAAGATGAGTTGATGGCAAGATTAGCATTATTCATTCGTGGTTATGTATTAGCATTGAAACATAAGATCTGTTGCTCTAGCCTTGGTTACATAAGCAGATACCTTTTTTTTCAACTTCCAAGAACTACAACACCCTGCTTCCATATATACTTGTATACACATTGCCTAAGAAAATTTCCAAAGCCGTCTTCCATATTAACTATAACCAGAAAACCATGTACCTAGGAATCTCTTATGTGGACAGAACTAAGAAATACGCAGCCAAGGTCAAAGTTGTTGGCTGTTTTCCACGTTTTTGGCTACTGTGACCAACTTTGCAGAAAGCAACTGTTTGCTTCCCGTTAGTTCTAAAATTTAAAAACATGTTTGTCATTTGAAACTTGGGTTTTGAAAAAAATTTAAGGCATTTTGTGAGTGTTAAATTTTCTCATGTTCATCTTGTTCTGGGCTTTGAACTTGATATTCATAGTACTGGGTCTCCAGAAACAACATTGGATAATGATTTTTGTGACATTCAGTGAATGTTTTTTTTTTTCTTGCTGTCATGCCAACATTGTTCATGCTTTGTAAGATTGTGGTTAGAATGCCATTTCATACTCTATAGTCAGTCGTCATGGAAACTCAAGTGTCACCGGCCTGTCATTTATCAACCATCCTTGGAACCACTGGAAGATATCATTCAAAGAGAATGCCAGAGGTCCATATTACTGCTCCTCTCTTTGGTAGTTAGATCCATAAAGCTACAATAATTAAAAAACATAACCTCCCTCTGAGCAACTTACTTACCATAAAATTAGTGTGCTATGCTTATTACTCTCATTTTAAGCCATGAGGTATCCCTATTGTCAATAAGATAAGTTGTGCACGGGAAGCTCACTGATGAGCTCCTCCATGGTTTACTGATGACTCTTGCTCTTTACTAAGTAGAGACCTTGCTGCGTATCCATGAGTATTAATATTCATTACTTTAGTTAACAGATCAGTTCTGTGGCTTAGGTTTCTGAGGGAGCCCCTAGTGATGCTGAGTAACAAATGAATAATTTCTCTCCAAGGAGGATGCTTCAAATCAGGAGTCAGCGATTTTAGTCTGAGAAGGGTTAGATAGTAAAAGTTTCAGACTTTGCAGGCCATTCAGTTTTCATCACAACTGTTTACTTCGGCTGTTATAGGTAAGAGGCAACAAGGTTAGTATGTGGATAGGCCCTGGATCACTCTGCCTTATGCTGTGTCCATGTTCCAATAAGAGTTTCTTGCCATTTTCATATTTTACATGGCATAAAATATTGGTCATTTTTTCCCAACACTTAAAATTTTTTTAAAAAAGATTCACAGGCTAACTTAAATTCTCTTTTTCCAGCTCCCACTGAACTGCAAACTCTTGTTTTGAAACCTGTGACTTCACCAAGTCTAGAAATGACACAAAGTCAATCTGGTAAATTGCTTGATTTATCTATTGGGCTGCAGGAAGAGTTTCAGAAACCTACTACAATACCCTCTGTGTTGTATGCTCAAACATAAAACCTCCTTTTTCCATGGTTACACATGGATGTTAAATTAGTAATACTTTATCTTCTATTATTCCATTATATACAAAGTATCTACCTTTGTTTCATGGAGTTTGCTCTATATCTTTTGGAGAACAATCACAAAACTGTTAGCAGTCAGTAAAACCTCTGAGGACTGGTTATATGTCTTCTTAATTTTATCCACAGTTATAAAGTGTCGTTCTATTAAGCAGAAAGCTAAATGTGTGCTCAGCCACTAAAAGAATGCTGGTTCATTTGTAACCACTGAAGAACCAAAACACCATTTTAGTAAAGATTCTTTCTGAGTTCCTTAAATATCGAGAACCTTAAAACATACCATCTTTCAAATTACAAACAAACTTTGCATGTCAGTATTAGGAATAATGCTGCTGTCCTCTAAAGCTTAGTTTTGAAAAATTGGATTCCATTTTTTTAAAGCATAGGATTATAATTTCTTTATTCTATCTTTTAGTTAGATGAGATGACAGTTTGGTACTCCTGTTGAAGATTTAAGGTGTGTTTATTGACAATAGCCAAAATAGTTATGTTGTGGATTCAACTCACAGTTGTTAGGGGTTCCTTTAGTGCTTATGCTAATGTGATGGCTTTATCAGAACCAGACAACTTGTTCACTTACCAGGTACCCTCCTCAACAGTTAGTCCGCAAATATTAGGTAAATTAGACAACAGCACATCCTTGACCAGCTGTACCATTGTTTCATTTACTAGTTTCTGATGACCGGGAATTGGTTGCGTTTAGTACTGAGTCACCACAGAAGACAATAGGTAAAAATGTTCCCAATGGGAAAGTCAAGAATATGTGCTTTTCCATCTCATTGCAAAATGCATCACTGGATGTTGTCAAGCTTTGTGACTTTTCAAAGCCCCCTGCTCCTCATGTCTTCTCCGTGCCTATCCCATAGGTCTTCAGAGCTATCATGAATAAAGTAACTCATGCTAGCTAGTATCTGCTATACTGCGGTTCAAATTTCAGTTTCCATTCAGTTAATGAAATTTATAATTTTAAAATGCTGATTATTCTTTGTATATGTACACATGAATCTGTACATATATTTACATGTATTTTTCATTTTCATATCATTTTAACGCTTCATTTTCATGCTTCCAAAGGACTCAACCTATAGCTTTTTCCCTTACTAAAATAGTTATGCAAAAATACATAAGGAAGTAAAATTACCTACACTAACTACTCTAACAATTGCTGTAATGGACTCTGATAGTCATATTTGTGTGTGTGTGTGTGTGTGTGTGTGTGTGTGTGTGTGTATACACATCTGTGTGTCTATCTTTGTTTCTCACACAGCAAGCATCACTTCATTTTTACTCTACTAAATCGCAGCAGTTTTCATAATCTAGATAACTAACCTGTATTTTCAAATTAAATTCAGGGTTCCATGACAGCCTGCTTTTCACTCCCCACCACTAACCAGTCATTTCGTGTTTCTTCCCCAGCACCAGCTGAAACAGATTATGTAGATACCACTATCAAAGAACCTCTCAGGCCAGAGGAGCCAAGGACAGAAGGTGGTAAAGGTTTTCATGCTACAATTCACTTATTCTGCTATGCAAACTCTGATACTTGATTGAACAGAATTGAATAGCTACACTTCCAATCCACCTAACCCCCACTCCTGCTCCTTACTAGGGATCACTCTAGGGATTCACAAGTATTCTGCATCTGCTTTAGCAATGAACTACACACACCAGCTGCTCTTTGATTCTTAGAATTAACATGATAGTTGATGCTCTCTGAAAAAAATATGTCCTATTTGTTAGTATCTGAAGATTAAGGCATAGTCACATTTGAAAGTCAGTTGTTGATAAAATATGACTATTAGAGGTTAAATACTGTGAAATATGACTTTCCTCCTTTTGCCCTATCTAAAACACATTGTCCTGTCTGTAAAATGACGACACACGTTCTTGAGCATGAGGTTGCGAATACTCACACACTTGTGGAGCTGAACATCTTACCATTTTTAAATTCATTCTCCTTTGTTTTGATGCAGTTGTGGACTCTCTTACACATGTGTCTGAGCTTCCTGAGACCATGCTAGGTAATGACGTCCTCAGCAGCACGTATCTGTGTCCTCTGTCTTCATTGCGTCATCACCCAAGAGTCTCAATATCACCCTCATTGTGAATTCATGTGGCACCTGCTTTCTCTGTCATTGACTTTTCTTTCTAGCTGTTCCTATTCATAATCATCATCCAAAGTGTCTCTTCATTTAGCATCATGATCTTGGTCTCATACCATTCTCATGCCAGCCAGACTGTTGAATATAAAATGTAGCATTTCCCCTAATATCATACTCACTGCCAGCTCGGCACTATTTGAGGATCATAACCTATTCATATTTTCTAACCTGGAGATGTACTTCCCATTAACAGCCTTTCCATCATGTTGACTTAACATGTTTGGTTCTCTGTTCTCCATCATCCAAGTGAAAGTCTATACTAATTAACTGGATTTTGCTATAATTTTAAAGTTACCTTTTCCCTTCATAGTTCTTATTGAATATATCATCCAAGAATTGTTAAGGAGGTGAAGACTTGAAGTAATGATATTGCTTATCTCAAAAGTATTTTGCAATCTGACATCTCTCCTTTTTAAATAGAATGAGTTGTGAAGAAGTATGGGAGTGCTGATTTCCTGAAATTTAGCCATTTTCTTATCTTTGACATCTGTTTGTCTCCATGCTGACTGTTGTCTGTAATCTGAGTATGTCTAGTACTGTAGTAACCCCACTGTAATTTCCTTCAATTACTATAGAAACATCACCTCTGCCCTCCCAAACTATAGTCCTACCCAGACCAGATGAGCCTCAGACGGAACCTGGTAAATACACTATTTTGAATTTCATATATGCGGTGAGTGTTTGCAAAATGACCACATGACCCGTCCATCCGAAGCCCTGGCTATCATTCACCTCAGTCTTTGATGGGTGAGCCTGCCTTTCTGACACAACATCTCTCGTCTGCCATCAGCAATCTCTCTCAAACAGCAGTGTGTAAACCTTTAACATAATGTTGAAAATTACCTCTCACCAGGCAGTGGTGGCACATGCCTTTAATCCCAGCACGTGGGAGACAGAGGCAGGTGGATCTCTGTGAGTTTGAGGCCAGCATGGGCTACAGAGTGAGTTCCAGGAAAGGTGCCAAAGCTACACAGAAAAAAACTGTCTCAAAAAAAAAAAAACACCTCTCCACCTCTCTTAATTTTTTTAGTTCAATAAATAGATATATGAAAGAGAAAACATATATTATCTATAATATATGTAGAATCTATATATAGATATAGTATATATATTTTTTATATATATATATAGAGAGAGAGAGTATGTGTGTGTCTATGGATTGCTTTGTCATCTTGACTAGCTTTATAATTGTAAAGGTAAAGTATCTGGAGATAGCTTACTCATGTTTGAAATTATATAATACTGTCAGGAACAGATTTTGCTGTATAATCCATATAAATGGATATTGACAGATCCTCTTGTTATTCAGAGGCCTCACTACTGTCCATTCCTTCTTTCAACAGTCCGGCCTGTTGCTGTGCCCTCCCCCTGGTATTAGAGAAACTGCTATCAAACCATTAGTCAGAAAGTTTTCCTTGATGGTGGATTTTGGTGTGAATGAAAGCAAATCACCTTCATGGTTAATAAAATTTCTGCAGTCCTTCCAGTGTCCCATGGAATAGGAGTTCACCATAAATAATAGGCCCAGGCTTCTGTTCTGGTTGTCATTGAATTATTTTTAAGCCGGGTGTGGAGTTCATGGCTATAACCCCAGCATTGTGTGAGGGCTGAAACGGGAAGATTGCTATGAATTCAAGGCCAACCTCAGCTACATAGTTAGATACCCCCTTCCCAAAAAATATTTTATATGTTTCTATACCCAAGGGAGGCAGGATATTAATTTTCATCACCATATTCTAAAACACTTACTAAATAATGTTTCCTAATAACTGGTACAGTTTAACTTTTTACCCAAATTCTACATTGACTACATGAATGGGATCTATCTCATATCAGTTACAACTACCACTGCCAAAAATTCTTTCAGTAGATTAACATATTATTGAGTGTCTAATTCTATATACTACCTGTGGATTTTTTTAAATTTTGTTTTTGTTTTATGAGAACAAACACTTGCCATGTAGCCCAGGCTGGCCCAGATCTCAAGATGCTCTTGCCTCAAACTCCCTAGTACTGAACTCACAGACGTATATCCCATGTCTATCTACCAGTCAAGGATGACATTTGGAATTGCTTCTCAACAAGCCTTTGTCTTCACATGGCCTTTTGTGCCCTGGGAAAGCAAATAGCTCATTAGTTGGGACCTTAGCAAGAAAGGGGCCTGCACTATGACATCACCAATATGTTCTGTAACATGAATCTTAATAAAAACAAACCCAGAGCCAGGTACTGGGGTGAACACTGAAAGATCAGAGAAACCGAACAAACCACAGCCAACCTCACCTCGGCAACTTCTCAGCCAATCCTATTTCCTCAAACTGAAAGCTTCTGAGTCCTCACCCGAATGGATCTCAGCTGAACTGCTGCTCAAAAGCCTAAAAAATTAAAAAGCCTACAAAGCCTCTAGTTCCTGGTCTTTACGCCTTATATACCTTTCTGCTTCCTGCCATCACTTCCTGGGATTAAAGGCGTGTGTCTTTCCCAAGCAAGACATGAGATCTCAAGTGCTGAGATTAAAGGTGTGTGCCATCATGCCTGGCTCTATTTCCAGTGTGGCTTTGAACTCACAGAGATCTGGATGGATCTCTGCCTCCAGAATGCTAGGATTAAAGGTGTGTGTGCCACCATTTTCTGGCCTCTATGTCTATCTAGTGGCTGTTCTGTTCTCTGACCCCAGATATGTTTATTAGGGTGCACAATTTATTGGGGAACACAATATCACCACAATGCTCAAATAATTAATTTTAGGATTAGAACACTTCTTAACCATCGTGTCAGTTTTGGTAGAGAATGTGTTCATTGACTCTGATTAGCAAAAGATGCTCTAAACCACTAGGTTAGTAAAAAAAATAAATAAATAAATAAAAATAACCTCTTGTGTATCTTGGTCTTTATCTCTTTACAGGCTCAAGAAGTGCACTGAAACCACCGTGCACCTTGTGTGTTCCCATTCATTATCAGGAAGAGGCCCACCCTGCAGAGTCTCACACAAACATCCAGTGTCTAACAACTTGTCTTTAGTGAATATTTCTTAAAGGCGCTGAAACTACATAATATTAACACCACTTTGTTTCTTTTCATTAAACTCCAGTGCCAAATGATTCTTATTTTCAGCAGTTTTTTGTTTTTCTTAAGGTGTCTAAAACTGCATGACACTGTGGATACCATTTTGTGTGTTCTGATCTATCTTTATCCCCCACACATTTTAGTTCCACTGAAGGTGGTGGTCTCAGAGGCTGCAGCCCCAGACCTGATGACTCCTCTTCACTGTTGGGATATACCTTTAATTTTCTCACTGAAGGAAACAAATGATTTTCATACCAGTTTCTCTAGAGCCTTCCTTAAGCCTCTCCAGTGAAAAAATACTGCTCATCAGCGAAGTCTCTTTGGTGTTCGGTTTTTCTTCCCCAGAATAACCACTAAAATTGTGCTTTGTCTAGAAAGAGTAATTTTTCCATCGGACTTGCTACTTAAATCTTGCTTGAATTTTTATCATGGTAATTTCGTTGTTTAGAAAAGGTGTGTTTGTATTTAAAGAATACCGTTGAGTATCCATGATGACATGTGGATTAGTAATGAGATGACTTTGTTACTGTGTGCTTCATTTTGAACCTATTTAAAAAGTATTTGAAGTAGGCATTTCTAAAATACCAGCAGTTCTCTGCTGTAGGCTGAATATTTGAAGTATGTTTAATCTGTCTGTTTATCCTATATCCGTAATCTTCCTCCTCTTTGCAGCTCTCTGGAGATTTGGACAGCAATTATTGGCTTTATTTATCTTCAGTCACTCAGCAAATACCTTTGAGCTTCTAGAAAACACTAAAGTTCTTGAAAGGGTCAAGGGCTCCAAATCTGTGAATCTGTGTCTTTCTTTTAGCTCCCAGGCAGACACCCGGTACTCCTCACAAGCTCAAAACAACACCACGCCCAAGAATTCCACCACAACCGCCAGGTAACGACTAAGTTTATGCTTTAATTTCTAAGACAGTGAGTTTCTCGGTTACAGCAAACTAACTTTTTAGCCACTGTGAAAGAAGGCTTCCTTTCCTTGGTAACCTAAAGTATTTGTTGTTATTTCTGGACTTCATTAGAAAGCACATCACCGGGAGAGCTTAATCCACGAAGCTTTCCTAACCTCTTATTGTTTCAGATAGGAATGGCCAAGAACAGGTTTTCTTAAAAGAGCTGCTTGCTCCCTTTTCCCTACAATTTTAGGCTATCTTCCTGACATTTCTGCGGTCCCAGGATATACTCCCACCGCCTTGCCAATCACCCAACTTAAGTGAGCACTAATCTGAGTCCTGCTTCCAAAAATTATCCAAGGTCCACCTAGCCACTAAACCAGGAAAGGTTTACTAATGGTCCACAAGTGGGAAAAGAAAGTATGTATCAGTATCAATATTAGCCTTGATCCATGTGGTAATTCTTGAATCCTACCAGGAATAATTTAAATAATTTCAGGATCTCTGTTACTGTTTTAGGTATGACCTCTAATAGTTGATTCTGTTTATTATTCTTTTTTAGGAAAACTGATTCAAAGACTATTCTATATTTTATATCTCACTAATAAAAATCTGCCCTGCTTTGTGTATTTCTAAATCTGTTCATATTAATTACCAAATTTTACTGTGACAATAATATTTTTGAGATGTAAATATATGAAGGTACAAAGGCAACATTCCTCCAGAGAATTATAAATTTTAAATCACAATGAATACTTAGAATATTGAGAGATATGGAGTCCTGGTAAAATGCTTAATGATTAATTAAAAAATAATAATTAGTGAATAGAAGAGGGCTAAATGTGTCAAAAAAAAATTTTTTTTTTTGGTTTTTCAAGACAGGGTTTCTCTGTGTAGCTTTGCGCCTTTCCTGGATCTCACTCTGTAGACCAGGCTGGCCTTGAACTCACAGAGATCTGCCTGGCTCTGCCTCCCAAGTGCTGGGATTAAAGGCTTGCGCCACCACCGCCCGGTTTAAGTAACTCTCATTAAATAAATTGGGTATGTTAAATTTGTTGGTATAAAATTTATAACCTAGTTATAAAATTGAATAGTTAAAATTACATGGCAAACAGCTGTCAGAATTTTATTGAACATACAGCATAGGACAAGAGTAATAGATAAGGATAAATGAAAATTTTAAAAAACAAGAAAATGATAAGGTAAGAAACACTAGGCATTCAGACTTCCAGACTATAAATTCCTGTTTACAAAGTTAAGTTAGGGTACATAAACTACGAGGAAAACCTATTAATAATTTTATCTTTTTGAGGAATATTTTGTACTTAATACATTTCAGTACAGTAAATTAGGATCCTGCCATGATTTTCTATTATTAAACCATAAAATTTAAATTTGTTTAATTTTAAATTAGCTCTTAAACCAACACAAGACATATAAGCTCAGAATGATTAGAACTAACCCCATTCACTCCACGCTCACTCTAGGATGCTGGAGGGGTTCCTGAACTATCTGGAAAGAGGCTCTTGGTTTTGTTCCAACTGAGGCAGCTTCTAGTCCATCGGCCTTTGCAGTGGACAGCAGCTGCAACCAAAATGCTTCTGACCTTTTCAGTGGTATTTAACATAAGGGAAAACTAACAATAAAAATCAAAATGTGTTATGTTTTTAAGTGATAGAAGTTAAATCTCTCCCTTTCAACATGCGAATATGATTCTTAAACAGATCCAAATAATTTATTAGGTTTTTATAGGCTTTCAAGGATGTGTGCATATGCACATAAGTACCATAAAATATTGTTGTTTTACATTTGCATTTATTTACTCTGTGTGTGTGTGTGCACACGCATGTGTGCGTGTGTGTGTGTGTGTGTGTGTGTGTGCGCGCACGCGCGCGCGCGCGCGCGCTACTGCACAAGTATGAAAGTCAGAGGAAATGTTAGGAACTTGTTTATTTCAACCATGTCAGTTTTGAATATCAAACTCAGGTCATGAGGTTTGGTGGCAAGACCCTTTACTCACCAAGTCATCTTGCCAGCCCCATAAAATGTATGAAAAATAAATATTTCAGATCTTCATTTCTCATCTGTTGCCTTTGAATATCAGAGGCCACCTGCATGAGTGAATACTGCATAATCAGTTGACCATGTTAACTAACACTGCTGTGTATCTCAATGCACAGCACAATGTTGTTTACCCACCACTCTTTTCAGTATTAAATTTTGTAATAGGTAGATTATCATTCTAGCTCTTCCATAATATATCCACAAATTAAATTACAAGCTACAGTTAGCTTCTTCGATGCCAGATTGATAAAGGTCCCGGGGAAGTTGAAGAAATTTTGGGACAGCAGAGCTGTCACGTCATTTTGACATTTCACATTTGGTTCTCATGCTGCCGGACAGGTGTTTTATTTCCAACTAATGATAAGGAGCAAAGCAAAGTCTGACCCAAAGAACTAGGGTTTCAAAACCTGTGGTCTGGGCATAGTGATCCTGTCTGGCCCTTGGAGTCTGTTGCAACTCTCAGCTCTAGAACTTAATGTGACCCCAGTCAAGCAAGCGTATCTAGAAAAAAAAAAGAAGCCCTATATTAACTTAATTCCTGTCTCCTGGGACGTGAAGATAAAAAAAAAAAAAAAAAAAAAAAAAAGGACAAAAGCTTCTTTATCCTGATGATTTGCCAAATGTTGTGATTTCTCAGATTTCATTTTCCAAAATCAAGGAATTTTCATTGGATTTCTACCTCATCTATTTCTAAAGCTATATTCACTTTTCTGTCTGACTCTGTATTGCTACTACCTTTTTTTTTTTTTGGTTTTTTTGTTTGTTTTTTGTATCACAGTTGACGTTTATTCCCCATCAGGACTGATGTGTTAGCACAACTAAGTAACAAGGAACCCTAATGACTCATGATCTGAGTTCTGTCTTTCAGTTCCTAAGGGGTCCCAGTGTACTACTTCAAAACCAAAAACGCCACCAAGTCCTGAAGGGGCAGACACTACATCTGGTAAATATCTTCGTTTGTGTTTAAGCTAAATGCACCCTGCTGTCCCACACAGAGGCACTGCGCCAGCTGGGGCACGTGAGACTAATTCAATTGTATAATTCTATCGTGCAGTCTGGTGGCTTTTATTTTTATAGGTGTCTCAAGAATTCTAGTTGCACATGTAGTAAAACTATTATTACAATAAAAAGGTAGAGAATTATGCCAAGAACAGAATGTTTTTCCTAGAACCAACGTCTGTTGTTTGTTTTGATGTTGGTGGGTTTTGTCAGGGTTGCTGGAACCTCTGAATAATTTTATAGGGGGAGGGGAAGGAACTCATGGAAAGAGAAATATGAACTAATGATGAAAATATAGGATAGAATGGTTGAGGCTATCTCAGTAGTAAGAGCATTTGGCTGACATGCCCATGGCCCTAGGTTCAGTCCCCAGTACTGAAAAGAAAGTTACATACTTTTGACTGGATATGATGCAGGCACAGCGCTTGGGAGCTGGAGCCAAAGGATCAGGAATTCAAAGTCAGCCTCAACTACTTGGCAAG
>CABHPH010122465.1:0-10192 GCA_902168325.1 Peromyscus nudipes | reverse complement strand
TGACCTCACTGGACTACTCTTCCCCCTGGACCACACTCAATGGAGTACTGCCTTCAATTGTGCTGCCTTACCCCCACATGAGAACCACTCCTTCCTCCATTGTTACTCACCAGCGGACCATGATCCTGCTTTAGCTTTTAACTTCTGTCCCCACCCATCTGAATCCAATAAAGAGTTTATCATTGTTTCTGGGTTTAGCTTTTATGTGGCAGGCCTTCTTAGTTCACAGGTTTGACGAGATATTGAAATTAGCATATAACAGACACCACCCACCCAGCAGTCCTGTAGAGCTATGTGATACCTTGGAAGTTCAAGTGATGTGCATTCTATGCCAAGTAGCTTCAAAAGATGCCTGAGTATTTGGGGAGTCACTAGGATAGGCAGGACTGGGAGATGACATCAGGCTTGCAAATGTCTGAAGGTCCCTATAGAAATCTTGCTGCATTGGCGAACTTCATGGAATCCTGTGAGGGACCTAGCTTTGAATTATCTAGGAGCAGTGGCATATATGGAGGGAGGAAGACTAGAGGACTCTCCATCATCATCCTAATCTTGGCTTTTCTGTGATTGGTCTGTTTTCAAGGTCTGTGTTGACACTGCCTCAGTGACATGATGTGACTACAGTGATGGAGGGCTGGGCCAATATTTTAAATGATCAACATAGACTCAGAAGTTACCAATCCCACTTGGACATGTATTCCTGGAGAATGAGTGTGCAACATCGCTTTTCCCTGAGGAGATGCCCATTGCTCTCAAGTGAGCATCAGCAGTAACCCTTTAGCCCAACTCCCACCCTCACCTGTTGTCCTCACCTTGCCCCTCTCTGCCTGGACCTGGTCATCTGGAAAGGGAGTCAATTCCTCAGGTACTTGCTGAAGCCTGAGGGAAGGGATTGTAAGAAAGTCATAAAACTGGTGAACAATGTGTGTGTCCCTGCTGTATGAGACCCAAGGATATTACGGAAGGGTCAAAGATCTCCACGCAAGAATATAAAAAAATAAGTGGAAGTATTTTACTGAACTTTGGATAAAAAGTGAGCTTCATTGTATTGAAGCATAGGTTGAAAAATCTTATGTGCAAAATAGATTTGACTGCACTAAAGTAAATATCATGCTTTAAAAACAGTGCTTGAGACTGGTAGAGTGGTGCCCACCTTTAATTCCAGCACTTAGGGAAAGAAACAGGCAGATCTAGTTCTACATGGGGAGTTCCAGGACTACCAGGACTACATACAGAGACCCAGTCTCAAAACAAACAACCTAAAACTTACTATTTTTCTAATACAGTTGATTTTCAGTTTTCAAGGAGTTTTAATGCATGTTTCTATTCCATGTTCTATGCATTTTAATTTGTTTCCAGCACAGTTTTGTCCCCTAAATCTTCCTCTGTGTTGTCATTTGTGGGCAGGTCCTCCCTGCAACTTGACCTAGTAAGGAGCCTCCAGATTATCCCCTGAACCCGTGCAATGTGGTATTATTTTCCTAGGGATAATGAGAGTGTCTGTTCACCTCAGACAGTGCAATGACAATAAACAAAGAATCCATTTTGCCCAAGCCTAGCCAGCGGACCGATTGAACTTCTTATGTCAGTGTGTGAGAGGCTACTTCAAAGAGTGTGTGTGACTCATCACACTGCATCATCAAAACTTCCTTCTCCATTGGTGATACCTCATGAAAGCTGAGTAGCTTGATCTCCCTCCACTGGTTCTAGGCAGCTCCACCAAAGTGTCTCCTCTTTCCTAGCAATTGTTTACTATTTATATAACTTTGGTGACAGGGAAGGGTCATGAATCTTGTATACTTCCTGAATATTTCATGAATCTTGTATATTTCCTGAGAGTTTTGTGGGCCTTCTGTAATTCTTTGCATAATGGAATGTTTCAGTCTGAAAAACATAGGTACACGACACTTCACACCCTCTTATAGTTCTTACTTTCTTTCTGCTCAGTCTTCTTTGAAGTTCACTGAGCCTTTGCAGGAGGTGGGAAACAAGACATATTTTCTTTTCTTTCTTTTTTTTTTTGGTTTTTCGAGACAGGGTTTCTCTGTGTAGCTTTGCGCCTTTTGTGGATCTCACTCTGTAGCCCAGGTTGGCCTCGAACTCACAGAGATCCACCTGCCTCTGCCTCCCGAGTGCTGGGATTAAAGGCGTGCGCCACCACTGCCTGGCCATATTTTCTTTCATATATAATAACAGTTATATATTCTCAGCAATTTGGTCAGCTATGAGTTTCTGCAGTAACCAGTATTGACTACAAGAAAAAAATTAAAATTTTCCCTCTGTGTCTGAGGCTGAACATAGCAGTAATCTATGGATATGAACACATGTTTACAAGACTTTTTTATGGGAAAATTATTGTTGTTTAATGAAACTAGAACAGTAGCCACATAACTGGGGTTCTGACCTGTGTACCTACAAGTTTCTGCCATTGCTCACTGAACTGAACAAGACTTCCCTCCTATGTAGCAGCTTTCAATAAATTTGAAAGTGATTGGTTACACCCTTCACAGCTTTGCCACTACAGCACCACCAGAAAAATGTTGCCTGACCTGTTGTTAGTGAAGCATAATTTTCCTGCATCAGTATGCACAACACAGTATGGCACTAAAGGAGCCAACCAGGAGAACTTTCAGCTCAGTTCCAGTCTAATTTCTCCATGTTTCCAGTCACAGTGTTCAGCATCTTCAGGAATAGGATCTTTTCAAATTTTAATTAGTTAACATTTTTTCATTTATTTTATATCCTGACCACAGTTTTCCCTCCTTTCTCTCCTCCTGTTCTCCCCCCCACCAACTTCTATCTACACCTTCCCTACCCATCCCTCCTCTGTCTCCATTCAGAAAGGGGCAGGCCTCCCATGGGCTTGAACAAAGTATGGCACATCAAGTTGAGGCAGGACTGAGCTCCTCCTCTCACATCAAGGCTGGGCAAGGCAATCAAGCATGGGGAACAGGTTCCCAAAAGCCAGCTCAAGTGCCAGGGACAGGTCCTGATATCACTGCTAGGAGCCTTACAAACAGACCTAGCTGCACCACTGTCAAATATGCAGAGGGCCTAGGCCGGTCTCATGAAGGCTCCCTAACTTCTAGTCCAGAGTTCATGAACTCCTGTGTGCTCAGGCAAGCTGTCTCTGTGGGTTCCCCCATCATGACCTTGACCCACCTGGTTCATACAATCCCTCCTCCCTTTCTTCAGGAGGAACTTCAGAGATCAGCCCAGTGCTTGGCTGTAGATCTCTGCATCTGCTTCCATCAGTTACTGGATGAAGGCTCTCTGATGACAATTAGGGTAGTCACCAGTCTGATTATAGTAGATGGCCAGTTCAGGTACCTACTCTGTATTTCTAGGAGTCTTATCTGGGGTCATCCTTGTAGACTCCTGGGAGTTTCCCTGGTACTAGGTTTCTTCCTAACCCTGAAATGCCCCTCCCTGATTAAGACATATCTTTCATTATTCTCCCCCTCCATCCTGCCCACAACCTACCTCCCAAGCCTAGGACACCCAACCTGCTCCCTATCCCCCTATCCCCTACCCCACCCCACCCCCCATTTACCCAGGAGATCTCTTCTATTTTTCTTTCCCAGGGAAATCCATGTATCCTTCTTTTGTCCCTCTTTGTTATCTAGCCTCTCTAGAGCTGTGGATTGTAGGCTGGTTATCCTGTACTTTACTCCTAATATCTACTCATGAGTCAGTACATACCATGTTTGTCTTTCTGGGTCTGAGATTCATCACTCAGAATGATTTTTTTTCTAATTTCATCCATTTGCCTGAAAATTTCACAAGGTCACTGGTTTTTTTTTTTTTCAGCTAATACTCAATCGTGTAAATGTACCATATTTTCCTTATCCTTTCTTCAATTATGGGACATCTAGGTTGTTTCAAGGTCCTGGCTATTATAAATAATGCTGCTATGAACATAGTTGAGCAAATGTCCTTGTGGTATGGTTGAGCATCCTTTGGGTATATGCCTAAGATCAATATAACTGGGTCTTGAGGTAGATTGATTCCCAAATTTCTGAGAAACTACCATATTGATTTCCAAAGTGGCTGTACAAGTTTGCACTCCCACCAACAGTGGAGGAGTGTTCCCCTTACTCCATATCCTCTCCAGCATAAGCTGTCCTTAGTATTTGTGACCTCATTCCATTCACTATAATCTATGTCATCCTCCATGAGCCGCCCAGGTTCCTTATCCTGGGATGTGTCCACTGTTGTAGGAATATTACATCATCTCCTTCCTGATAGAGATTGTGTGTCCACCTTGTACCACTCAGCTCAGCTACTGGCCAAGAAGTAACAAGGTTACACTCTCACCTGCCACCTGAGATAGCACCTCAGTTCTGACCAGGCTCTAGGGCAGTCCAGTGGCTATGTTTTCTCTAATGACCACATTTGGCTGCTGAAAAGACCCTGGCCTGAGCACAAGGTCTATTCCAGTGTACTTTGATGGTAGAAATGTAGGCAGGACACTGGGTAAAAGCTACCTCTAGGATGAGCTTAGTCTCTTTATCTTTACTACCCCATCATGCACTCCTTTAACTTTTTGGGTAGAACAAAGTTCAGATTTAAACCCATCAAGGTGTCATCAGAGCTCAATTTGGCTTCTTGACTAGTTTCCTAAGGCTCTCCATCTATTCCAGCTTACTTTTAAGGATTTTTAAGTTAGTGTTTATTTACAGCATGTGATGAGGGGCTTCATAGAGTTATTTCATAGAAGTGTATCAAGTCTTTTCTGTACTCACCCTCTATTCTCCTGCTAGTCCACTGTTGCATCAGGCTCACTTCTATCTTCATGACATGTTTTAGATATTTTTTTTTGTTTCCATATAAGCTATAGGGTCCACAAATGAGAGGAAATGTGATGTCTGTTGAGCCTGACCCTTTAATTAATTAACAGTAGGCTCTTAGCTCCATCCATTTTCCTAAAAGTGACATAATTTTGCCCTTCATTATGGATAAATAAATTTCAATTGTTTTTTTACTTTTTCCAGGCATTTGTTAACAGACACCTGGCTGGTTCCAAAACTCTGCTCTAAATACCGCGTGATAGTGTCTCCATGCATTTAACTGAGACTCCTTCAGGTTTGTATACCCAGAAGTGGTACATGTGAGTCAGGTGGTGATTTTTATTTTCATTTTTCTGAGGAATCTCTACATGGATTCTCATAGTGATTGAATCACAACACTTTGGTTACTGTGTTGTAACTTGGAATCTAGAGTGATGACACCTTTGACATGATTGCTTTTAATATTTGATGTCTTTTGTGCTTCCGTATAAATTTTAGGATTAGTTTGTCTTTCTATGAGGAATGGTATTGGCATTTTGACATGGATTGTGTTGAATATGTATACTGTGTTTTATAATATAGAAATGTTCACAGTATTAATTCTGCTCATCTGTGAGCATGGAAAGTATTTCTGTCTTCTAGTGTCTCCTTCAATTTAAAAGTTTCAACTTAAAAATTTTTTGTTTTTAGAGCTCTTTCATTTTTTTTGTAAGTTAATTCCAAAACACTGAATTAATTATTTTTAAACAGTTGAGAATGAGTTTTTTTTTTAAAACTATGTTATCCATGTGTTCACTATGGTAAATAGTGATACAGTGCATAGAAAAGTTACTGTTTCTTACCTTGATTCATATAACCTGACACTTTTGTGAAAGTGTTCATTAGTTCTTAGAGTTTCCTTGAGGAATCTCCAAAGTCACTTATGTAGAAAGTCATATCATCAGCAAATTCTGATGCTTTGACTTTTTCCTTTCTATTTGTATCCATTTTTACCTCTTTTCTTGTTATATTGACTAGCTAAGATTCAAGCTATTTATCAAGTAAGAGTGAAAAATATAGACACCCTTGTCTCTGCTGGCATTAGTGATAATGTGTTTCTCCATGTAGGACAATGTTGGCTGTAGTTTAGAACAGAGCTTTCATTATGTGGATTTGCTCCTTCTGTTACTACTTTCTTCTGGGCAGGTATCATGAAGGGGTGACTGACTTTGTCAAAGTGCTTTTCTGACTCAGATACTGTCATGTCATTTCTGTCATTGAGTCCATTTGTTTACTGTATTTCATTCTTAATTTGCATATGTTGAACCACCTGTGTATCCCAGGAATGAAGTCAACTAGATCATAGTAAATGATCTTTCTGATGTATTACTAAATTTACTTTGCCAATATTTTACTGAGGATTGCCTCCATGTTCATCAAGAAGATTTGCTTATAACTTTGTGTGTGTTTCTAGTATTAGCATCAGAGTACTGCCAGCTTTGTGAAAGTTCTGGTATCACTCCTTCTCTTTCTGTCTTACAGAGTAGTTTGAGGGCCACTGGTGTCTGTTCTATTTGAGGTTTGATAGTATGCTATAGTGAATCCATGTTGGCATGGACTGTAATTATTAGGAAGTTTTTCTTACTATTTCAATCTCATTCTAGTATAGATTCTTTACGTTGTTTGCATTCTCTTATTGAACATTGTAAAAAAAAAGCCATGATTGTCTATGAAATTATATATTTCTTTTATATTTCTCAACTTACTGGAATATAGTTTTAAGGCATGCCTTAATGATCCTTTAAATTTCATTTGGTGTTTAATGTAACGTTTCCTTTTTATCTTTATTATATTAATTTGTCTTTCTCTTTTTTAATTAGTTTAGCTAATTTTCTTCCTGTTGTTCATTTTTAAAGTCTTACTTTTTCATTGACTGTTTGCCTTGTTCTTTCCTTTTCCAGCTTTAATCTTTATTTTCCCTTTTAATACTTATTCCCTGGAAACATCGTATATGAATAAATTGGAATTTTGTCCAATAGATGCACACCCTCACTTCCAATGGCTCCTGGACTCTTATACCATGTCCTCTTCCCAACTTCATGATTATTTCACAATTTATCCTCCTTCTCCTTCCTCTCTTTGTCATTTTCCTGCCCTTCCTCCTTTTCCTCCCTTCCTTTCTTTTTCTCCTCCATAAACCCAGAGTATGGACAGTACTGTGCATATGCACATGTGTTTAAGCATGGGCAAACAACCATGGTCAAACTCCTCTGACAAAAACTGACCCTAACTCAGCAGCCATCTCCTGACAAAAGCTCCTTTGCTCTTCTAGCCCAAAGCTCTAAATCCTTCCTAATATCTTAAAGCTTAGACTGACATATTCAGGGCTCTGAAGTAATGACCTTATTTTTTGGACCAATTTCTGGTGTCATTTCCTCTTTCTGCCACTTGGCAAAATGCACAACAGAAACAACACAATGGATGAAGGATTTATTTCAGCTCATGATTCAGGAGCTACCATCCATCATGGTAGCAGGAAGGCATATACCTGAGACAGCTGAACCATGGCAGTGTGACATGGGCTCATGGATGTTTTCTTCCTGAGGGAACAAGAACTGTTTAAGGCACAGATGTGGATTCTACCAAAATCCCACATCTTCTCTTGAGTCTTTATCTCCAAAGGTTCACATGTTTCCCAGAAAAATGCCTCCATCTAGTGCTAAAGTATTCAGATAAAAGAGCCTCTGGGAAAAACCCAGGTAACACACACAGAGACATAAAGACAAATTTATGCACAGGTACACATAGATTTGCACACAGACCCTCTCACATGAATAAACACATACACATATGCACACACAGAAACAGAAGTACACACATAATCACATATACACAGATATGCTCCCAAATTCATAGTAACACAGAATTATGCACAGGCACACACAAACATGATGCAGGTACAGATATGAACACACATACACTGATCTGTTGACACATAGAGACAGAGACACATCTAGGCACATTGTGCACTCATTGACACAGATACTGACATGGAAAGATAGACATTCACTTGTCCACACAGGTAGAAATAGACTGGCGCACTCTTACATATAGCTGCACAAAGACACATGCAAATGCAAACATACACACTGCATTAGTCAGAGTTCTCTAGAGTCACACAACTTATGGAATGAATCTCTCTCTATGTATATATATATTACATTATATATACGTATATGTATATATATTACATTATATATACATATATGTATATACATATATTACATTATATATCATATATACACATATATATATTATATGGAACTTATTGTGATGACTTCCAGGCTACAGTCTAATCAACAATGGCTACCTGTGAATGGAAAGTTCAAGAATGTAGTAGTTGCTCAGTCCCATGAGACTGGGTGTCTCAAGTGGTCTTCTGTATATGCTGGAATCCCAAAGAAGTGAGCTCCAATGCCAGTGAAGGAATGGATGTACTGATAAGGCAAGGGCCAGCAGGTGAAGAATCCTTCCTTCTTCCATTATCTTTATACAGCTTTCCACCCAAAGGGGTGGCCCAGATTAAAGATGTGCCTTCCTGCCTCAAAATCTGGATTAAAGGTATGTGTCATCCTGTTTCAAGATCCAGCTCAAAAGCCTGTGTCTTCCAGACTCAAGATCTGGATCACAAGTGTGCCCTCCATTTCTGGATTATAGTTTATTCAAGACAATGACCAAGAATAGGCATCACACAAACACACACCAACACACACTTCCACCAAGTGGGACAATGAATTTTCTCTGTGGTTTGAAAGAGAGGGGAGAAGTGAAGATTGGGGATGCATGAGAGGCTTCATTCTATGGCCTGACTCCAATTTTCTCTTGGAGTGTAGAGAGAGGAAAGGCAGCTGATCTAAGAACAGCTGAATTAGATTTGGGGATGTTGTTGGAACTCAACTGCTGGGTGGCTGGGGACCAACAGTGAGGTTATTGATTACAAGAGAGGTCTACAGGTTTCTCATGAGTCTAATGTGGAGGGGAAGACAGGGCACAGGGGCCAGGGTACTGGAGGGAGAGGGCACAGCTCAGTTCTCATGGGGCTGTGACTGCAGAGCACGGTTGTGTGCCCAGTATTGCTATGTGAAGAAATGGTTGTGCTTGGATCTGGGAGTTCTGAGAGAGATGGGGAGGTATGAGGTATGGAGGCTCCCTTTCTGGTGGGAATGGGGCCTGTCCATGAGAGGGTGGGAACACAAAAACCCTAGTTATATTTCTGTCTCTGAATTCTCAGGCAGAACTTGACTCTGATAACATTCTCCCCACTGACAGGCTTCCTAGGAATGAGCGGAGACAGAGCCAGGAGTCTCCTACAGAGATTGTCACCTCCTCTCAGAGCTGTTCCCCTTCCTCTTTCCAGACTCTGATGGAAACTGAGAGTTAGGGCACTGACTTAAGTCCCCAGAAGTCCCCACCTCTTATTATCCTCACTTCTATGCCACAAAACAGGTCCAAAGAAAACAGTGCAATCAGCACACAGCATGGATGGAGCCTTTGTTCAGGTGAGGTGGGGGTGTCTGGCACCTGGGATAGGGATAAATGTGCTTCTAGAGCCCAGGTAGACAGAGGCGCCATGGCAACAATGCAGCTGTTCCTGCCGACCATAGGCCTGACCCTGCTCTCTGTGGTGCAGGCAGGCTACATTAATCGTGGTAAATGTGCCACAACAGACAAGGTAAGATCTCTGGGAGGTCTGAAGGTGGGGACCAGATTTTCAGGATCATGATGCTGGACTGAGTGAGAGTCTGGGTTTAATGATGGATTCTGGTGGGCTACCTCATGTTATGAGCTAGGGTTTGTCTTCCAACATGGAGTTTTCATGTTTTCTGCCAGGTAGTTGGTACCCACAGAAAGAGGCATGGGTTATGGAGGCAGCTCTCTGGCTTTCCTGCCACTCAGAAACCTACTGCCTCCCTCTGTCAGTCATGGGCTCCAAAGGACCTTCTTTTAACCACACACAAAATGACACATCAGCATTTCTTCAGTTCAGGGATAGCATTAACTAGGAGTAAGTTTTTGGGAGAACATGAAAACTCCAATCCTTAGAGTAGTCCCTGACAGTGGAAGGAGGCAAGGACTGGACCCCAGGAGGAAGACCAGGTGGTGTGGGTATGGTCATCAGTAATCCAATTCTCAGTGGGTGTGTGGTGGTATTGTCCACCCATGACCAGTCGTTTCTGTTCTCTGTCCACTCCACCCCCAGCCTTATCCTGTAGGTAACTTTCTATTCCTTCTGAGTGATCTGTGCAGTGTCATGACTGTATCCACTCCCAAGAACATCATCTCCCAGGAGATCCCTGCCTTACCTTGCCTAGAAGAGCCTCTCAGTGATACAGAGGGGCTGACCATGACCAAGGGCCCCTGAC
>CABHPH010122464.1:0-26397 GCA_902168325.1 Peromyscus nudipes | reverse complement strand
GGGGGGGGGGCTTGGGAACTTAGAGCCCGCACAAGGAATATGGCATGGTTAAGAATTCAGATTTCAATGCCCACGTGCTGATATTCATTCAGTCTAAGCTCTACTGCCTACCAGATGTTTGACTTCCAGATGAAAATTATGAAGGTCGCCACCTCAAGGAGACATTACTAAGACTAGGCAAGCTAATATCACAATGCATTTATGACAATGTTGCAGCAGTTACTGGGTATTGTAGAAGTATTGGGCTCATCCCTAGGGAAGAGTAGTTCTCTTTCTCTTAGCAGTCATTGGTTGCCTGTAGTTCTTTTTCTTGAGTGGAGCCCATGAGATTTCCCTCTTAGAACTACTGGTCATGGGGTGCATGGCTGCAACAGATTCATCCACAGCACAATCCTTGCACCTAAAGCTCAGAGAACATTGTGGAAGTGGGAACAGAAAGACTGTAAGACCAGAGCATCAGAGAGGTCTGCTGTGAGGAATGACAGGTAAACTATACTCATGATACCACAACATGGCTGCTTAATCAAAGCCCTGTGTATTTCTTAGCAGTAAAACGGCTAAGCAAATTTGATCATTACAAATATGTAAGTGTACAACAAAACAATCTCTTTTCTTATTTTCTCTGTTTTTATTGTTTATAGAAAAATAGAACATATTTATTTGACTAGAAATTAGCTCAATTTTTTTTCCAGCCTTACTGCTCCTGTCACAGAGGATGTCTTAGTATGAGAAGTGTTCTACACATAATAGTATGACTCTGGGGATTAATTGGCATAATATGGCAGGACACTATGTAATATATCAGGAAAAGAATATAGATTTTCTAGAGAGGGTGTTCTTTTTATCTGTTGTACTTTATTGCTTCTCCAAGTGGATCTGTTCTGAAGATTAGATTATTTACGGAGTATGTTGTACTCGGTGCTTTGAAGGATGAAAATAGAATAATTGACTATATTCATCTCACCACTTATTTATGAGTCTGGCCTTATAAATAAGTATTCGGTCACCCAAGGATGGAAATATATATATATAATCTCACAGATCAAAAATTGTTTTTAAAATTATATGCCATTGTGAAATGAAGAACGCCTCATAGAGCCCCACTTACAAAAATATTAGATGTGAAAATTTAGAAGAAAAAGAAACAAATATTTAATACAGAGTATTGTACAGATAAAGACCAAGTTAAGAGTTAATCAGTAAATCCTTTTTTTTTTCTCCCCCTCAATTCTCTGGTTTCTCATCAGCCTAATTGCATTGCAATCACTGGTCTAGTTTACATGGTTAATTTGGGAGTAGAGTTGGCACATCACTCTGCAAGGAGGAGCCGAACAGATGCCAACACGGGTTCGTGAGATGAGCTGTAATGGTAATTGGATTCCCATTTTTCTGTGAATGTGTAGATACAGGATTATTGAAGAAAATCTGAGCTATTTTCTTATTCAAAAGTTTCTCACTCCTGATAGTCTCTAAACACGGGATGTCTTAACCCATTTATACAGTAAATAAACTAAGACTACCAGTGGCTTGAGTTTAGTTTTCAGTTTCTTTTTAGTTATGTTTGTTTTTAGTCTTTCGGATTTGTGCTAGAATCAAGATTCTCACTTGACTTAATAATCTTATTTAAAATATGTAGACCCAGGAAGACAAATGCAGCCTGTTCTCTCTTGTCTGTGGTTCCTAGTTCCAAATCCTCTGGTGTGATTATACAACACAGAGTAACCACAGCCACCATGAACGTGTAAAGAGACTGGGGGTGGGGCGGGACTTGGGAGGGGGAGAGCAGGATACCGCTGATATGAAGTGGGAAACGGAATAACAGAGAGAGACAGGGTTTGAACTGGGTGGAGGGAGGGAAGCCAATATAGAGGAAGGACAGATGTGAGACAAATAACAGTAGTGTTGTTTGACAGAACCTCAAGAAACCATACTATTTTATATTTACCTAAAGTTATATACAATACATAAGTGCACGTGTATAAATATGCATGAACGTATCATTTTATTATTTAAAGCAATTTTTACTTTATATTGTGATCCTATTCGTCCCCTCTCCCAAGTTCTTCCAGACCCTCTCCCCATCCCTACCCACCCAACTTTAAGTTCTTTCTCAAACAACAAACAAAAACCCAGTACCAAAACATCAAAATAAAACTACACACACACACACACACACACACACACACACACACACACCCTAAAATACTGTGGAGTTCATTATATGTTGAACTACTACTCCTGACTATGAGGCCTGTCCTGGAGTGGTTGATAGACCCAGTGTCACTCTATTGGAGAAAACTGATTTTCCCTCTCCCAACATGTATAATGACAGTTGAGTTTTTAACTTTTATCCTAGTGGCGAGGTTTTCATTCCCTCCTTCCTTCCTTCATTTAAAAAAAAAATAACGTAAGATAAAATAAAAACTATCACATCAAAATTGGACAAGACCAACCAACAGAAGGAAAAGAGCCCAAGAGAAGACAGAAGAATCAGAGATCCACTCATTCACACACTCGGGAATCCCATAAAAACACCAAATTGGAAGCCGTAACACAGATGCAAAGGACATGGTGCAGACCTGTGCAGGTGCTGTGCATGCTGCTTCCATCTCTGTGAGTTCATAGGAGCTTTGATGGTGTTGATTTACAGGGCCTCATTCTCCTGCTGTCTCCCATCCCCTCTGGCTCTAACACTCTTTCTGCCTCCTCTTCTGCAGGTTCCCTGGGCTCTGATGGAGGAGACTTGATGGAGACTTCCCATTTAGGACTGCATGTTCCAAGGTCTCTCACTCTTTGCAGAGTGTCTGCCTCTGGGTCTCTTTGTTCCCATCTGCTGCAGGAGGAAGCTTCTCTGATGATGGCTGAATAAGGCACTGGTCTACAAATATAGCAGAATATCATTAGGAGTCATTCTATCACTGCTTTTTTTTTTCTTTTTAAGACCAGTATTATTGGGTTTAACCTCAGATTTCTGGGGTATCTAGTCTCAGGTCCTTGCTCACCCACACAGTGTTGAGTACGCATTCCATCTTGTGGAGAGGGCCTTAAGTAAATTCAGTGTTTGGTTGGTGACTCCCACAAGGTTTGTGCCATCGTTGCCCTAGCATATCTTGCAGGAAGTAGACTGATGTAGATAAAGCGTTTATAGCTGGTGTGGTGTTTAAGTTCCTCTTTCGAAAATGTAAAGAGGAAATTCCCGTACCACAGACTCTAGAACATAGAGGTGAAGACTGTATGCAGGCACCAGTTTGACATCTCCATCTTCAATGAGTTGTGCAGGTGCTGTCTTCAGCGAGGGGACCTTGCTGTCAGTTCGTAGAGAGCAACCTATAGTCTTAGCAACAGCCTGGGTTGTCTGGGGACTCCCATGGAGCCCCTTTGCCAACAATTCAATTAGCTGTAACCCAATCCCAGTACTAGAAGCTTCATTGGGTGACAAGAATTGGCCAGTTGGGCCTCTGTCCCCCACTATTGGTTGGAGATTTCATTTAGATTGACTTCGTATATGTAGATATTTTAGAAAGTTTCTACTGCATTAGGTTTCCATATTACCCCTCAAATGCCCCTTAATTTTAGCTGTTTCTCCTCATGTTCCCTCCCACAAACTCCTCTTCCCTTCCCTTCACATTTGATCCTCTCATTCCAGACCCCCATCCATCCATTACTATCTATTCTGTTTCTCTTTCCTAAAGAGAACTATTTTTCCCTCTGGTCCCTTACTCTATACCTATCCCCTCTGGTTCTATGGATTGTAGCTTGGTTCTCATTGAATGTATAGATCATATCCATATATAAGTGAATACATACCATATTCATCTTTCTGAGTCTGGTATACCTCACTACATTGAGCCTTCACCCCTGTTTTGTAATGTAGTCTCATGATGCCTTTAAATTCATTTATTGTAAGGGACAAATAATACTTGTACTAAACAAATGATAACAAGGAATTGAGAAATATGAAACCAGAGCACATTTTTAATATGATCAAAGATTCATTTTATTATTTAAAAATGATTCTTAATGGTCTGATGATAAGTAATGTTAAAGAAATACCCAATAACATTTCAATCTGGCCAAAACTTTGAATACAAGTTTTGATCTAGGATAACTTTTTAAAACTAAATTGTCACTCTTAAAAAAACAAGGATCTAACCCCAAAGTACAAAAAAAGAGAATCCTTAGCAACACAAAGTATCATAAAGAGGAATCTTCAAGAACTTGATGGCTATATATGAATTAGAGTTGAGTATACTATATTATTATCTCAAATAGTCCTGCAGTTTTCTGTGAGTAGGGCAAGTGCTCAAAAATAATTCAGATGTATACAACATTATATTTCCTGCCTTGTGATCCAACCAGTTTAGAATGTGTATTTTGGGCTATAATTTCTTGTTTGAAAGCTAAGCTGTTTTTCTGAAATTATTTAACTTCTTTCAACACAGTATAAAAGAATCTTGAAGTCAAGAGAGAAATGAGAAGGATTTCTCTCAGCTGGTCACCAGTATTCAGAAACAAGGTCTTCAGGAAAACAATTTCAAGTGATATTTTCATATTGATGTTAGATGAAGGAAATGGTTTAAGTTGGAGCAATACAGGATTTAGAAAAAGAATGCAAAGTAATTGGCTTGGCTTGGATTTCATTGTTTCTGTATTATTTATACATAAGTTCCTCTTTCCAAAAGTTTAAAACCAAACCATTCTATGTTACTTTACTGGGCTTACTTGATTAATAATTGCTGTGATAAAGGTCTTGATAGGTACACAGTTATTCTGACTATTTTTCCACCTGCCAATCATCTGCATCATCCAATAGTTTTGGACTTTCACAGTGTTTTATAACAATGCTTTGTCATTTAAAATAAAAATGTTCCCTAGAGAAAAACGAGTTCTTCCCCATCCTCAGGCCTGGCAGAAGCCATCCATTGTGGAGAGTGACTATATGGACAGCACAAACTGGACTTGTTTCTTTTTATCCCTTTTTTGGAGGGAGGCTGCACGCGTGGGAGTGTGGACTTGGGGGAACTGGGAAGTAAGGGTGATCAGAGTGCATTATGTGAAATTCCCAAATAACCAATAAAAATATTATGTTAAAAAGTAAAATACAACTCTCTTACTTGCACTGGAGAGTAGGCATTACCATCTTGTCATTTTAGACTTATGAAAAAATACTAATTTTTGAAATTAAAAGCCTAAATATAACTCTCTTTACTCTGTTTTCACTTTGTTTTGTACTATAGGGTTACTGAGAAACCTGAGGTAGCAGAAATAAGAGTAAAAAGTTGATTTCATATTCTAAATGCAGATTTTTCAGATTAATGGAAAAAACTATTGCACTTTTCATAGCTTGAAATTTTATATATAGAAAAAAACCCTTATACAGTCAGTTTAATTTTATAACTGAATCACTTTGATCTCTCAAAAAGCTATCTTGATAGTAGTTTGCAACTTGGAACCAAATATATATATATTGAAAATTGAGTTTTCAATTTGACAGAGGAAAGTTTTTGAATTCTGCATAGAAAATATTCTTTATAGTAAACAATGAAATGTCTCTTATTTGGATCACTATTATGGAAAGTTACACATTGAAAGCAACCTGAAACCTTTCATTGTGATATGCACCTGATCTACACTAGCCATTTCCACCAATATTCAACACGGGTGAGATATATGTCCACCTGTAAATCATATACATTAATTGTAGTCTTTGATATATAGTAAGTAATCTATCACTTTTCAGTTACTGTCATTAGTGTGTGAGTGAGAAAACCAACTGAAACAAGATTCTTGCTTCCAGAAAAATAAACATTGAAGAAATCCACCCTTGTCACCCACAGGAAAGAATAGACATGATCTCTAAAATTCCCTGTGGATCCTAAGAACCTATAGTCCTTGCCTCTGAATAACCTCAGTTAGGTTAGTTTTCTTACTGGTAATCTACTTGATATACTTAACATGAATAATAAGGAGCCACATGGTTCAATTGTTCAGCTTATGAGAATTTCTATATTTTTGATATGATATGCAAGATTCTTTTGTTATTTTTTTTTTTTTTTGGTTTTTTTGAGACAGGGTTTCTCTGTGTAGCTTTGCGCCTTTCCTGGAACTCACTTGGTAGCCCAGGCTGGCCTTGAACTCACAGAGATCCGCCTGCCTCTGCCTCCCGAGTGCTGGGATTAAAGGCGTGCGCCACCAACGCCCGGCAAAACTTTTTTTTTTTTCGATGAATTGATCGATATGGCTTGATCGATCAATCATCGGTTCGTGACGTCATCAGTCAGTCAGCAGTCGCGGGAATCGAACTCGCCACCTCAGAGCCATCTCTCCGGGTCGCTTTGTTATTTTTTTATTCTAGTTCTTTTGAGACTGTCTTGCTGTGTAGCCCAGGGTTCCATGGAAGTGAAGACTTTCCTACCTTTGCCTACTGAATGCTAAGTTTATAGGCATGATGCACCAAATATCACAATCAGCATATTTTTTAAATGAGTTGTGGCTTAGTGGGTATTTCTAGTGCTAAATGTGCATATATTAGAAATACATCCAGAAATATAGCCATAGAAATACATTCTGAATCAGGAGAAACTAGAGAATAAATCTAGCGTAATTATGAGATAGCCTTCATGAATCTAGTAAGAGAAGTAAAAGTATTTGTATAAACTTCAGCCGTTAAAGTTTTTTTTTCATTTTGTAACTAAAAGAGAACAAGAAATAGTATCTAAGCATTGTCTTCAACCAAAGTGGTTATGTTTGTTCTATCAATAATAATGAGACTAACCAATTATACTCCCAAGACTTCACCCTCATACCAAATGTCTCAGTCTCATACCAAAATGCCACAAGAAATACAACATTATGCACCTGTTCCAACATCACAAAGAATGTTGTGTCTTTTTACGTTTTTATTTTAATTGACCAGTAATTGTTACATTCAAGATTAACATATCTCTCAACCCTCACCAGAGAAGCTTCTATTTGCCACAGAAAATTACTTACACCGAGATTCACATCTGGCCAGGATGTAGAGATCAAGAGACTTTAGATTTCTCAGTCTTAAATGGGAAATGTGTATCATAACCCATACTCCAAAGAATCTGGGGTCATTGCTAAAGACTGTAAGAGCCAGAGACAGTGGATGACTATGGGCAAATACTGTCCTCCAGGCACAAGAAGACAGATGTACCTATGAACTCACAATCATCGTGACAGCATGCACAAGTCTAGTGCAAACTCAAGCCAGACAAAATCTGGGGGGGAGAGGGGGTAGACATGAAGTCCCACTCCTAACCCAGTAGTAATTGGCAATTGATAGTTGCTAGGAGAGGGAGAGTCAGTTTTATTTAAGAATATTGGCTCTTAAAAGTTGATCATGCTCCACTGGAAGGCCACGCCTCCAGGGATATATAAGCTGCATAAATTAGATTTGATGGTTGGTGGAAAACAAGGACACAGAGTTGAGTGGGTAGGAAAGGAGAGTGAAGCTGGGAAGAGCTTGGAGGGTGAGAAATGAGCAAACACGTTGTGCAAATCTCCCAAAGAAGTTTATTATTAAACAAATCTTAGACTAGGGCTTACAAGATAACCCAGGATGTTCTAGAGCTTGCCACCAAACTAGACAACCTGAGTTCACCGCCCAGGACCTACATTGTAAAGCAGAGAACTGAGATTTCCACAGGTTGTCCTCTGACTTTCCAACATGTGTGTACATGGTGCACACACATAACTAAACAGATGAAAAAAACCTTATTTTATTAGTATCTTACCCAAAAGTTGATAAATTATAGGATGATGAAATCACTCCCAAACTTCCAGCAAAAGAAAAGTTACAGTAGTTACAATTACAAATTATCACATGGTGTGATTAAAACCAGTATTTGAGGACTGAAAGTGTAATATATTAATATATGGAGTCAGAGACGGCTCCAACAAACAAGAGCAAGATGTGAACATCTCATGGTTTAAAATTTTGTTTTAGCAACTATCTTAAGTTCTATTTGTACTAGATAGAATATTGGAAGTAGAAATTTTTAGGGAAAATATATTATAAATGTTTCAAGTTCAATTTCCCACCACTCACAGCATATGCTTTGATATGTTTGTCCCATCTAATATAATATACTTAAATAGATTTATAGTCTGTAAACAAATTTTAACACTTCCCTTAAATACTAAATCCTCTTAGAGGATTGGGTAATCCTTGGCATATTATTTGCAATATTTTCTGATTGGGATCATCAAAATACATTTGACCATGACTTCCAAGTCCTTGAATATTAAAAATGTGCAATAGATAATGGTTCTTTTTATATTTTGTTTCTTTGCTGCTGGGACAAAACCCAGAGCCTTGTACTTGCTAATAAACACTTATCATTGAGTTAAACCCCAACCCTTCCCACTCCTCACCCATTCTTTTTCTTTTCAGTTTCTTCAGTCTTCTGTTTACTTTGTAGCCAAGGCTACCCTGGAACTCACTATGTAGCTCAGGCTAGACTCAATCTATAATCATCCTCCTTCCTCAGCCTCCTCAATGCTCAAATTAGAGGCATGAGCCACGAAATCCAGCTTATGTTTTATTTATTATCATTATTGTTTTAATTGCACTAATTAGGAGATGCATCATGATAACCTGATACACTTATAGTCTGTAAAAATCAAGTCAAGGGAGTTAGTATTTCTAGTTCCTTGAACAATTTTTAAATTCCTAGTAACACACAGTGACTATGTATATTCACAGGCTACAATATGATATTTAATACATGTGTATTATATGAACTGATCATATCACTATGGAGGTCAGAGGGCAACTCTCAGGAGTCAGTTCTCTCCTGCCATCTTGTGTCATCTTGGAACTGAATTCAGACTGTGTGCAAGTGTCTTTAATCTCTGGTACATCTCACCAGCCCCTTACTGGAGTTTTAATGTTTTTCCTTTTTACATAATTTTTCATTTTTGATATTTTATTGGTTTCTCAAGTGCGTTATATATATTATATGTATTCGAGTCCATGTCCAATATCAATTCTGACAAAGTTAGAAGGATCACATCCAAACCAAGGCTGAATAAATGTGATCACCTTCTTTTTTAATGTTCTGTGCATTAGAATTGTTCCAGACACCAAATATGGATCTTTAAACTATAACACTGGTAAACCAACATGTTTATCTCCTTACCATTACTTTATGTTGAAACCTTGCTTTCATAGCTGTTTAAAAAAACCTTGCAATTTTTTTATTAATTTGTTCTTTGAAAATTTTGTACGTATATAGAGTACTTCCTGTTTATTCTCACCTGCACCTCCTTTTTGCTTCCTCTAGGCCTTCGGTTCTCAACCTGTGAGTCATGACGTCATTGGCAATCCTCTATCTCCCAAAATATTTATATTACGATTTATCACAGTAGCAAAATTATAATTATGAAGCAATGAAAATAATTTTATAGCTGGGGGTCACCACAACATGAGGAATTGTATTCAAAAGGGTCTCAGCATCAGGAAGGTTGAGAACCTCTGTTCTAGCTAGGCCCTATCATCTCTCACTTTACTTCCTACATTTGTGTCTTTTGTTTTTGCTTTTAGTTTTGTGTTGTTTTCTCATTTTGTTGGTTTTTGTTTTTGTTTTGCACACTTGTATGTGTGTCCACTAATGTTAATTAGGACAGTTCTGTGGGCACAGATTTGGAAATATCCATTCAAGTCTTGTGTGCTCACCATTAAGCTGATTTATTCTGTGTTGGGTGACATTTAGGCACTTGAATAATGTCTCCCCATCATCAACTCTGCCTTCTTTTGGTTCTGACTCCTAAGCGCTCTTTAGAGGATTTCTGTGTGTCAGTCTATATGAGGTGGGGTAGGGGTGGGTTATGCATGTGTGCTCATGTGAAAAAGTAGGCCAGAGACCAATGTCAGGTTCTTCCTCTCAGTGATCTGGAGGTCACTCATTCTCCTGAACTGGTTGGCTGATGAGGTCCAGGGCTCCGTGGTCTCCCCACCACCAGCATATGTGGATTCTGGCTTTTATCTCGGTGCTAGAAATCCAAGCTCAGGCTCCCATGCTTATGGGACAAACACTTTATCAGCTGAACCATTTCCCCAGGCCTCTTTTGAGGATCCACCCCCAACACAGACAGATTTTAAAGTATGACATGATGATACTGAGTTCTGTCCATCCAGCCTGTGCATTAAGGGCTGTTTACACTCTGAGTACCATGGCATAAAAACGGGATGAACAATCTCACTGAGTGTTCCCAGGGCACTGAGACGCTTCTCCAAGCAAACCTTCAGGTTTACTTTGCCTATCTTCTGTGCTAAACCCTAGGTTTCCCCTACATTCAATATTTTTAACTATATCACCACTCAGTGTCTTTCAAATATGCTGCTTCTCTGCTTGATATGATCAAAATCATAATGGACAGTTGGGTGAGGGTGATTGTGATGGAAATCTTTGTACAAGTTACTCCATTCATTATGTTCTTAGCCATAGAACTGCTGAGTTAAACACATGAATACTTCAAAGAATTTGGTATTATCTATGAAATTCCTCTTTGGAAATTCATATCTACATATTAACGATTTAAAATATTTTAAATATTTTAAAGGCTTTTCTCGTGTTGGATACTTTGCTTGTTTCAAATTTTTCTACTAATAAAGCTAGAAATTTGTTCATGTTCATAGTGGTACTTTATTATTATTCTCCTCTTACTTTGTGCATATATATAGACATATATATGTGTACATATACATATATACATATATATACATATATACATACAGGTGTGTGCTTGCAACAGCACTAATGGAGGTCAGAGGACAACTTTACAGAGTCATTTCTCTCTTGCTATCCTGTGAGGTCCACGGACCAAATTCAGGTCATCAGACCTGTGTGCAAGTGCCTCTACCCACTGAGCCGTATCACTGGCCCCATACTGGTGCATCAGGTTTCCTTCTGTACACAAAATTTTCTGCCCTTTGATATCTGACTTCTGTTGATTTCTCATATATGCTGTAAACATTGCATGTGAGTCTGTCTCCCTTATAAATTCTGGTGTTCTTAAAGGACCAGTCTAACTCAAGGTTTATTTATCTGATCACTTTTTCTTTTTAACTTACATTCATTATAACTCTTCTGAATAGTAAACACAGACCTTGTACCAATAACAGTGGGTAAATTTTCACACTTACCTATTTGTCTTGGGACATGTAACTTAAAATGCTTTCTAACAGGAACCCTTCTATAGCACAGACAGTTTATCAAGGGTTCGTTGTATTTAAGACACACAGCTTATGAATTATTCATCATGGCTGATGGCTGAAGTTCACAGGAGTTAATTAACAAAGTTGGTAGTGGGAAAGTCAGCCATCAGAGCTGATCATCTGACAGTACGCTGGGTGAACTGTACAACTCAATAAACTCAGAATATTGGACAAGTCACTAACCTGTAAGAGGAGGTCTAGGCATGAAACACAGCAGCTTAAAAACAACAGCAACAAAGGTCTATTTGCCTGCCAGAGAATCCTGCAAAGTAGACAATTTTCTTCATCCCCCTGCACCTCTTTTTCCTCACATGTAGAAAGAGTGTGGTAATATCACATACCACGGGATTTCTGTTGGGTTTAAATGAGTTGTTGTATTTAGAGGAAAGCTTGGCATATGGGGAGTACTACTATAAAATTATGCTTTCAATTAATAGGTATAAATTTCTGAGAATATTACCTGACAAGTACTTCACAAACATAAGCTGTGCCTCTAGTCACTTCCTACGTCAAAGCCACTGTCTTCTCTAGACTTACCAACTGAAAATCCTATCCACGGATCGGGTTTTAAAAAATACGTTTTTTCCATGGTTTTCCTTCAGCATCCTTCTTTTTCTTCCAATTCTCTTGTGGAAAAATTATAGACTGGAGGGACTGAAAGAAGAAAGGAAGGAAGAAAGGATAGAAGGGGAAGAGGAAAGAAAATAAAGACATTGTCCTTTAACTAATACACAAATGTCATCCATCAGTTTGAGAAGCATATATCAAGAACAATGTGTGTCCTGGTCTGCTTCCTGCAATCTCTTACATGAGTCTGCCCACATCTACAAGCCATGTTTGTTCCCCTTTGCCCAAATCCCCACAAAACGGATTTAAGTTTTAAGGATGGATAGTGAGGGCAGGATGGTCATCCTTTGTTATACAGCACCACTTAAAGAAATGATTTCCTTTTTTTTCTCGGATCCACTTCAAATCCCTAAGTAATTATTTCCATTTAATGTCTTTGAGTTGAGCCAAATAAAAAGTGCTTTTGTAGTCCTCCCAATATCCTAAGTCTACTTTTAGCAAGGAACCACTACAGTCTACCATGTTAGCTTATGGATTTTAACAGATTATTATGATCTTGGCTATTTGCCAAATAGCACACTAGGTACTGGCAAACCCAAATGTCCCATATAACATCTGTCTCATGGGGAACTTTCTCTCTAAATACAAGTTCTTCTCATTTCATCTTCTCTAATTTTCCTCATAAAAACCTTCATTCAATTATCACATTTGGCGTGGTGGGAATAAAGCCATCCATCATGTGGGTGGCATTTCCTGGGTGAACCCTGTTTTCCAAGGCTCAGAGAAAGAAAAATGCTGACTGGAATAATGTATCTCTTGTTCTGAAGTCCACGATCTGTAGCATCACACTGTGAAGAGAGTGGGAGCCACTAAAGCTGATGTTGTAGATTTTTTGCTAAACAAGAGGAATGGAATGAGAGATTAATCAGTCTATAAGCATCATTATAAATTGAGTCTTCCAAGTACCAGAGAGGTATTTTTAACAAAATTCTATTTGTGGTACTAAAGTAAAATATAGTAATATGAAATATTCTATAATCTCAAAAATAGATCACAATCCTCCATTAGGAAAAGTGAATAATTCAGGCTGTAAGAGAGCAACTAATAAATTAATCAAGGGTTCCAAGGAATAAATTGGTACATCAACAAGAGGCAAAGGAGGAAGGAGTATTCATCACCAGCCTGGGCCTGGGTACTCTTGGTCTGGATACCACCAATCAAGGAATACTGGAGTCAAAATGTTTATATGGGATATTCTGAGATGTTGTAAATTTGCCTTTAAAATAAGTACATAATCTACACGTATCTATAAGATGAACTTGACACACTGACTCTCTGTGCTCTCTAAGATAAATCAGAACACTATAACCTGAACAACCATTTTAAAAAAAATCAGTGTGGGATTTGGAATCCAATTATGCAAGGCTTGTAACCTTCAGGATATTATCCTTCAGAGAGTGGGAAATGGTTCAAGTGTGGACCTGATAGCAGAGGGATAAAACGAAGTAACTATAGTAATGCTTAAGAAAGTTAAATTTGGGGCTAAAGATATAGCTCAACGGTTAAGTTATCTCTCCTAAGATATTAGAGGGGGGTGGAAGACATGGACATAGGAAGAGAGAAGAGGTAAGTCCTTATTACCTGACCAAGCTCTTCCATTGTCTAACTCTCCTCTCTTAATGTAATCTGAAGCCGAGATGAGGGTTCTGGGTCCTCCTTAGTAATCAGTGTGCCATAAGGGATCTTTTTTCTGACAATATTCGCTTCTGGAGAGTGAAATCTCACGAACTTTTTTCACTGAATTTCATCTTTCTAACTTCACTGAAATTAAAAATGATACCTACGTTGAAGGGGACTGAGCAAGGAAGTCAGATCGGGCAGTAAATCAGACCCCTCGCCTCACCACGGTATCACAAAAACAACTCCAGAAAATCTTAAGAACAGCTGTTGTGTTCCACTCAGTAATTTGAACCAGAAATAATTATGGTCCCAGCACGTCTTTGATTTTATTCAAGAGGATAAAGTGAGTGCAGGAAGTTCTATGAAGTTAATCAAATAATTTGTTGCACTTTCCACACGTATTTTAGTCAATTGCTTTCCATATGAAAGTTAAGGCACCTGCTCTACAACACAGCATTTGCTCTGACACGGTTGCTGTTGAGTCCCCTGGACAGGAACCAGCCAACTATCCAATGAACAGGTTGCGCTGCTTACTCAGCCATTCCTGGTCCAAAGAAACTTGCTTCACCCTTTGTGAAACCTGATTCATCTTGGCATCAGTATGTGAGATTCCTCTTATCTCCCAGGATGCCACACCAACTTTGCTGATCATGTACTTATGCTGAAATTGGCGTCTTCTTTATACCCGAGTTAAATTTGCTATTTCAACTTCGAAATTTATATTTTACAATTCTAATTGCAACAAGCAGTGTAGCAGAAGAAGCCTTCCCACTTGAACATCACTCAGGGCTTCTTATTGTACATCATATTTATTTATTGTATTGAAATTCTTAGACTTATATCTGTAAAATTCAATCTCTTTTTATGTATCATGCTTACTCTAGTAAAAGCATCTAGAGCACAAGATGTTTGGGGGAAAAACATTGTAATTATTAATTATACATTATAGAGTTGTCTTTGTGTTGTTAATTATACAAATTAATTATAATTAATTTCTACTTAAACATAGGTAATTCACCTTCAAATTATTTACTTTTACAACTTATTTTCCTTTTGTTTCAGTGTAGAGGATACCCAGGGGCACAAAGTACTCAGTACTACTGAGTAATACTCAGGAGTCTCCTGGGCATATTAACAATATATATAGTACTATGTAGACCAGGAGAAATAAAGGAATAACAGAGAGAAAAATAGCAGCAGACAGTGAAATGATAGGTTCAGAGGATACATAGTTTTGATTATATGGGAGGGGAGGCAGAAGTCAACGTTCAGAGTCCTCTTCAATCATTTTTTGAAATTCTTTTGAAACAGGAGCATCTCACAAAAAAACTGGGTCTAACTAGATTGAATGCCCAGCAAGTTCCCAGAGATTCACCTACCTCAGCCACCTCATTACTGAAAAGGCAGGCCTATATGTCACACCTGGGTTTTTATGTGGGTGCTGCAGATTCAAAGCAGGTACTCATGTTTGACCAGCAAACATTTTACAGTGCTGGAGAGACCGAACCATCTCCCCAAGTCTCCTAATTTTGTTTTTGAGAGCAGGAAATTTATGTCTGCCAAAATCCAGGGTACACTTTGGGGGAGTGATTCAGTATAGAATTGGCATCAATATACAGACTTCCTGAGAAGTGAAGATAGAAAAACCATAAATTGATAGAGAATGAGTCCAGAGTTATCTGAACTGCTAGGAAGGAGCGTACAGTCTAATGTCACAGTCATGAGAATAGAGATGAATCTCTGTGAGACATTCTTTGCAGATGTAAGTGGCCCATCCCTCATTTATCAAACTAAAGACAAAGGATTTTTCAAATCCAGGGACACATTTCTTCAGGCACTAGATGTCACTGTTCTACTTAAGCAAAAGAGCAGTTAGTCATCCTGATTCCCATTGCATTTACCTAATCAGATTCACCTGTGTGTAGATCTGAGCCAACTCAACTTGCTTCACGGGCTTTCAAAACAAAGCCAAAAGGGATTTAGAACAAAAGTACTGGAAAGAAAAAACTAGTTTTACATTTCTTCAGCACATACACAGTATTTTTGTCGCAAACAAACCAAAATTTAAAAACCAATCCAATATGAAAAATTATCTAAAATATTAAGAAATGAAACATCTACCCTATAAGAAAAGATATATTGTTAATTTTTATATAAACAAAATCCAAACCATGTCTTCAGACTGTGTCTATGCCCATACGTCTGATGAGACTATCTTCAGAGAACATATTTAAGGTCTGGGAGTGTAGCTCAGTGGTAGAACTTTTGCATCTATTAAACCACTCATTTCCTGAGAAGAGGTCCAGAGAAGGAAGAGGGGGCAAAAGTAGGGAAAAAAGAGAAAAGGGAGTGGGGGAGAGACAGGGAGTAGGGAAGCCATGAGGGGAGAGGAAAAGGGAATGAAGGGGGATCAGGGATGGAAGGACAAACGTTTTTAAACATCTATCCAGAAACCCATCATTGAAATTTTGAATTCATTTTTTTGTTGTTGTTTTTTTTAATTTTCCACTGAACTTAATCACAAAGATACAGTCAATTGCATCATAAGTTTGATCGATTAGATGTTCCTTGGGCCTTTGAACCTTAAATGAAGGGTGCAGGGTGGTTGAAATTTTCTTTCAGTAGAGGAGGGGTGCTATAGTAATGCTTAAATGAATTGCACAGTGGACTTTTGCAGCTGATTGTTCTAGAAGCACTATGACTCCTGAGTGTCTTCTGAGCCTGACTTCCAGCTTCGTATTAGATGCATGAACCTCCCATCTCCAAGCCACCACAACTCCAACTCTCCCCCCCCACACACATACACACTTACAGTAAGTTTCCTTTGCCATCTAGAGACCACAGCCAGTTTCTGTTACTTGCAATCACACTGAACGAAACAAAAAAGTACAAAGTTTGGCAAACAATGCATAAACCATGCTAGCATTGGCTATCCACTTTGCCTTGTGGAGCTCGTGTTTGGTAACTATCTACACTTGAGTGCCATACAAAGGAAAACCTCCTCAAAAAAATAAATAAATAAAAATAAAAATAAAAGATTTTTTTTAATGTTCCTGTTTACTAAAGATCTCCATTCTTAAACCTAGCAGCGTGTTCTCCCCAAAATGTTCAGGAACTTAACTCTCCTTAACTTCCAAGATTAATTTAGACTCTGGGTTTTTGATGCTCTGTATGGTGTCACTTTGAGTGAGCCAAAGAAGCAAAAGATGAAACAAAACTCTGTGAAAATGCTGGTAAGTAGTCGGATATCTAAGTTTCCACAAAAGCTACAGGAATATGTGCTGGAATTTTAGAATGGACAGAGGGTCCAATAACAGGAAGGAAGGAAAAATAGTTTAGACATCAGTTTCTTGCCTGAATCTTGATGCTATGGTATCTTTCCAAGCTGCAACCTGGCATGCAAAAATGCAAGGAACTTTAGCTACAGGCATGCTGTGGTGCTATCTCCAACTCAGTTATCATACTAATTTAGATAATTTATGAATTCATTAATTCTTGGATTTCTGCAAATTGAAATTGCTGCTTCTCTGGATGATTATGAAGTTGACTAAGCTGGAAAGGTCAACTCAAGCCTCTTTACCATCTCCTCTCTTCCTCTCACCCACTTCAGTGTCTGTCCTGGAGAACATAGATGTCAGTACCCCAAACACGTGACTATTACTATTCCTTTGCTCATTGTTGGGGCAATATGCATGACAAAGACAACTGTAGAATGTTTGTCTCACCACCTAAGGGTCCAGTTCATCATGACTGGAAAGGTTTGCCAGTGAAGGTGTCCCTCGCTGTGGTAACAGGAGAATGAGGCAGCTGGTCCTACTAAGTCCACTTTTAGAAAACAGAGAAAGATAAATGTTGATGTTCAGCTTGCTTTCCTTTCCATTTGTATCCAGTCCAGTTCCCAAACCCACGGAACGGTGCTAAGATAGGTCTTTGTTTCTCAGTTAAACCTTTATGGAAACAGCATTACAGACCCTCCTACAGGTAGGTTTCCTGAGTGATTCCAAAACCAATGAAACTGACAACAAAGATTAACCATCACACTGAGAGTGAATATCACAAAGCCTTTTCTTTACTATAGGCCATCACAGAAGCACCAACTTTCAACCTTCAGAGAATCTTACTGATCTTATATGTTGGAAAAAAACTAATAAAGATTCTTTTAAGATCTTTCTGAGCACAGAGCAAATTAATAACTAGAAGAAAACATTCATTTAACAAATGCCTTATTTCATGCTTGGGTTGGTCAATATATCACATTGCTAAATAAAATGTGATCTGAAAGTATAAACAGTAAAAAATGTTTGTGACATAATGACCCTTCCCTAGATTATTTGCATCTTAATTTTAATCTTCATTGACAGATAAATATAGGGTTTCTTCAGTTGTGTGTTTTTTACACAAAGGAACACTCCTAGATGCTGGCATTTAAAAAACATACAACAAATGTCCACCTATGTAACAAGATGTAGTTATTAAACCCACAAAAACCACAATGGAGTACTACTCAGCAGTGAAAAATAACATCATGAAATTTGCAGGCAAATGCATGGAACTAGAAAATATCATCCTGAGTGAGGTAACCCAGACTCAGAAAGACAAGCATGGTATGTACTCACTCATAAGTGGATCCTAGACATAAAGCAAAGGATAACCAAACTACAACCCACATTTCCAGAGAAGCTAGCTAACAAGGAGGACCCTAAAAGGGACACATGGATCACCCTGGGAAGGGGGAATAGCTGAGATTTCCTCAGTAAACTGGGGATGGGGGGGCAACAGATGATAGAGGATGGGAGATGAGAACATAAGCCAACAGGACGGTCGAGCTGGAGCAGGGACAGTGGAAAAGCAATGAAATGATAGAGGGAGACATCCTGGGGATAGAGAGAAACCGGGTGCTAGGGAAGTTCCCAGGAATCCCCAAGGATGACCGCAGCTTAGACTGCTAGCAATAGTGGAGAGGGCGCCTGAACTGGCCTTCCCCGGTAATCAGATTAGTGAATGTCCTAACTGTCATCACAGAGCCTTCATCCAGTAACTGATGGAAGTAGATGCAGAGACCCAAAGCCAAGCACCAGGTTGAGCTCCAGGAGTCCAGTCGGAAAAGAGAGAAGAGGGATTCTATTTGTTTTTAAACTATGGCCATGGCAGGCTTATAGTTAGCTAGCTCTTATATCTTAAATTAACCCATTTCTATAAATCTATACTTTGCCATGTGGTTTGTGGCTTTTCGATACCTTTACATCTTGCTTCTCCTGGTGGTAGCTAGCAGCGTCTGCCCCTGTCTTCTTCCAGTCTCTCTGTTTGGACCTTCCACCTATCTCTAAGCTGCCTTGCCATAAACCAAATGGCTTTCTTTATCAACCAATCAGAGCAACACATATTCTCAGTGTACAGAAAAACATCCTCCATCACTTCTCCTATTCTGTCTAAACCAAAAGGAAGGTTAACTTTAACATAATTGGGCACCAAATGTAGTTGGAAGTGTTCCTGTGGCCTGCCCAGCTGGCAATCAGGACAAACCTCTCCCATTCTTATCCTCTAAGTAAACACACAGAGGCTTATATTACTTACAAACTGTATGGCCTAATGGCTCAGGCTAATTACTGACTAGCTCTTACACTTAAATTAATCCACAATTTTTATCTATATTTAGCCACAAGGCTTGGTACCTTTTCTTAGTTCAACATTGTCATCTTGCTTCCTCTGTGTCTGGCTGGTGATTCCTCACTCAGCTGTCCTCTTCCCAGAATTCTTGTCTGCTTGCCCTGCCTATATTTCCTGCCTGGCTACTGGCCAATCAGCATTTTATTTATCAACCAATCAGAGCAACACATATTCACAGCATACTGAACAACATCCCACAGCACCCTTCTGTCTCCTCAAAAGGGCTTTTTATAGAAACACCAAGGGGCAGGGCAAAAGACTTACCCCTAGCACAGTCAAGTGCAGACTCTTCCAAATACCTAGTAACCATGCACGCGGTCAAGCCATCCCCTAATGCAGCCCTGCTGGATAAAACAAGCTCAGATCTCACCAAGAAACCTCTGTGGTCCCCCACAACTCCCCCCTCTTTATACAATACAGGCCCTTCAGATAGACTGTGCCTGTCTTATGTTGTTCTTCTTTACTAATCTTCCTTACCCATCATGGAGATATGCATTTCATCAAGCATACTCTGGCTTAGGTTGGAAGCTAGCATGAAGAAATTTGCCTGTCCTTGACTACCAGCTTCTGACAAGTGAGGGTACAGAATCTAACTCAGCTCTGACTCAAGTCACTACTAAGAGCTTGCAAGTAGTTGGAACATTCACAGCGATCCCTGGGCTGTCAAACACCCTGGTAAAGGAGTAAAGGATAATAAAGATGGAATGTTCTTTTTGAATGAGTCTAAGATGTCTATAATAGCCTTAGCTGTGCCAAGCCCTTTTCTAAATCAAAACTCTCCATGCAAATGCATCAAATAAACTGCATCAAACTTAGGGATTCCCTTAGCTTCACCAAACCATGGTTCATTAATAAATTAACATAATTCTAGTATGAACATTACTATACATATTTACAACTAACATGAATATCACTGAACATATTTACATTTTTTACAAATTTACATTCAAAAGCAAACTCTATAGGACTACTTTACAAACCTTAGCAAACATCTAGAAAAGATCTCTTAACAGAACTTTTTATAGGAATGCCAAGGGGCAGTGCAAAAGACCTCCCCCTAGCACATATTTTATATCTTACACACATATTAATGAAGCAGTGTGGAGAGCAGAAAAGAGAAAGATGAAAGTCAAAGACTAATACATTTGGGTTATCAACATAATATGACTGGATGGATGTAAGAACAGAACTTTCTTCAGGATTGCCAAGCTACACAATGTGGTGCCTGGTGGATTTAGGCTTTGCTAATACAGACAGAAAAAAAGAGGTTTCTGGGCTACAGGCTGATAGATGGATGCATAGACCCACTGCTTCCCAGCTTCAGCAGTGAGCTTAGCAGTAAAACATAATTCCACCATGTTGGGAAGCTGAGTTGAGTGGAGCCAGCAGCCAAGGATTCTGCTTCAGCACTAACTACTACAGCTTAAAGCAATAGTTACACAATAAGGCAGATTCAGATGGAACAAGACTTTAAATGGTTTACAATGTGTGTAAAAATGTATGTAGGGTTGGAAGAGAAAGGAAAACGAATATTGACAGTGGTATAAAGAAATGGTTTTAAAAAATAAAGTCTTTAAAGAGACAGTAAAGGTAGTATAAAAAAGTAAGTAATGTAAAGGTGGATATTACACAGAGAATCTGGATTATGTTGTCTTTGATATTTTTAACTGTAGAAGGACATTTGATTGTAAAGGCTGTTCAGTTAAACCAATATGTATATTTTAAAGGTACCTTGACTTCAAAATTTGGATCTAAGGATATGTTGCTTTGGAAAGGAGGCTCTGCTTTTGTTTCCACAGGAAACAAAATTCTTCCAGATTAAGATATATCAGGTTTGACCAGCCAAGACTGCCTGAAAGGTCTCCAATGACACCATGGCCCAGATGATCCAACATCCAGAACGGTTTCAAGGCAACTGGCTCAGAGAATACAGCCTCACAGACTACTCCATAATCCTAAAATTTTCTTTGTGTACCCACAAGAATATGTGCCCTCATCCAGCAGGAAGTAGTATGAGAAGCTATGCCCAAATTCCCAAATATAGCAAGCTGGCTTTGGAGATGGAATTGGCTCACTCCTTCTCTAAATCCAAGCATATTGCTAAAAGAAAAGGTTGAGAGATTCTTCTGTCCCATGTCAGAAGAGCCCTCTGGTGTGGGACAGAGGAAAATCAATATTTTTATTTAAAGCAGGTTGATTATAAATGCAATCTTTTTCCAAAGAAGAAAAGGGGGTAGTATAGATATGATATGATAAAAGGGTAGATTAATGAACCTACTTTTAAATAGCAACAACTTTTTTAGAAATGTTTTACATTGCTATGGATTTTAGTTTATTGATACAAGTTTAAACTTAATTTTGTTGTATTGTATATATATATTTCTACTTTTGTTTGAGGTATTATGTTTATGTGACTCATTTAGATTGTAATGGATAATTAAAAATACTGAATAATAATTAGTCTTCTATGACAGTCAAACTTATAGGCATGTTAAGTTTTCTAGATATACATAGCTATAATTCAATTAGGTAGGTAATCTTCAAACACTTCAAAGACCTATAGAGTATGGCATTTAAATGTTTTAAAAATTTAGACTTTCTGGACAGGGAGACATGTCTGCTCCTGGCAGCACTGATTTACTTCAAAGAAAAAGGTGGGCGTCGAAGACACTCCGTAAAGAATTTATCTTCTTCTTGACAAAAATAGCCATTTGGGCAAGAAACTGTTCTTGCCTGGACTGCTTGACAAAATGATGTATCAACTGGACATGTAGAACCCATAGGAAGGTGACCACTGAACTTTGCTTGGCAAAATGGTCCTTCAGGTTCCTGCTTTGCAGAGGAAATTGCCAGACATTCTACAAGACACAGAGAGAAGTGACTAAGAGACTCTAGGCCTGTGCACTAAAGACAGATGCCCCAACTTTACAGAGGAACTTTGGATGACTGTCCAGGCAGTCAGCTGTCTCTGTCATTCTAGATTTTTGAAAGTTGCTTACTTAGGTAATACTATATCCTTCTGAGGTCTTTGATGTAGTTAAAGACTAGATAGTTGTAACTTCCTTAGTTATGATAAAAGGTAAGTTAGATATGAAACCTTAGACTCACAAATATAGGATAGATAGGATATCTTCTTTAATTTTGTCACATACAAATAGACTAGATATTATAAATAGACTAGATATTGTGACTGTAATTCTTGCTTGATAATTGTTTTGCTATATGTAATTTTACTATGTTAAAGTTAAAACCTTCCTTTTTGAAAAAAAAAAGGAAAAGGGGAAGTGCTGTGGATATTGATTGCTCTGTATGCTGTGAATGTGTTGCTCTGATTGGTTAACAAATAAAGTGCTGATTGGCTGGCTAGTAGCCAGGCAGGAAGTATAGGTGAAACAAGCACAGAAGAGAATTCTGGGAAGAGTCAGGAGTCACCAGCCAGACACAGGGGAAGCAAGATGTGAAGGCAGAACTGAGAAAAGGTACCAAGCCATGTGGCTAAACATAAATAAGAATTATGGATTAACTTAAGTGTAAGAGCTAGTAAATAGTTAGCCTGAGCAGTTTTAATTAATATAAGCCTCAGTGTGTTCACTTGGATCCAAGTGGCTGCAGGGCCGCGGGAGCCAGGCAGAACCAGAAAAACTTCAGCTACAGATGTGTGTGCCACCATTTTCTGGCCTCTATGTCTATCTAGCGGCTGTTCTGTTCTCTGATCCCAGATAAGTTTATTAGGGTGCAAAATATATCGGGGGACACAATATCACCACAGTGATTTAGGAAGCAAGCGAGGGAGTTTCTATACCAGGTTAATTAGGTGGGGAGACCCACCCTAAACGACGGAAGAGGGCACCATTCCATAGGTTGGGGTCCCAGGCTGAATGCAAAGAGAATGTGAGCTAAGCAACGTCGTTCATCTTGTTCCCTTTCTGTATTATGGATTCACTGTTACCAGCTGCCATTGTAACTCTCCTGACACCAGAACTTCCCTGCAGTGATGGATTATGATTTCAAACTTTGAGCCAGAATTAACTTTTACTTCCTTAATTGTTTTGTCATGCATTGGATTGCAGCAATACCTAATGCAATCATTAATAAATAAAATTTCCTAATGAAACATAAAACTACAACGACTAATTGTCACTGATTGTGGAGAAAGGAAAAATAAAATCAAACAGTGTGTGCTTCATTTGTAATTACACCATAGACACCCCGTCACCGCTACCTTTCAATCAACATTGTTAAACTGATTACACCAATCTTTTCTGATAGTTTCACAACAATGAGCACAGCAGAAAGTCATCGCCTAGGCATGCAACAATGGCACATATCTGGGAAGTAACCAACAGCTGTCTAATTGGACTCAGGGCCTCCTTAAGAGGTGGTAACTCATGCCTGGTATAGTAAATCCAGCCAGCTGCCCATGGCTGGTGAGGTCATGAACCCTAGAGGAAAACCTACTGCTGCCTCAACCAATATAATTCCTAACTAAATTATAAAAAATTATCCTAATACCCACAGATAAGCAGAGCTCTTACTCCTCACCAAAGAAACTTCTTTTCGGAGCCACCAGAAACAGAAATCCACAACTGGTCAAAATGAAAAGAACTAACATGTGACACCCAACCCCAAATGATCCATCCACAACAACATCCCCACATCTAAGGGTCAGGGAACACTGAAGAAAGGGGGTGGAAATATTGCAAGAGCCCGACAATGAAGACATTGACTTTAAGATAGTGTCTTCTATACATGACAAGGAAGTCATATCTGTGAAACAGTGTATTTGCCTAAATAAGACCTGCTCAGTGAAAACCAATCAATATGTGAATGGTGGGAATATTACAAGGCCCCATCCAAAGAGCTGTAGGCAAATAATGGCTTCTGAGAGAGAGACAAGCAGTCTTCTTCAAGTATAACACCCGACGGTTTATCCAAGCCCAGTGGTCGGCCTTAAATAGATATACATATGAGCAACACTAAACAGACTTATTAGGATGTATTTATATCTACATATGGATATAGGCAGAGAGACAGACAGATAGATAGATCTCAAGAATAATTAAAGAAGAAGACATAGAGGTCGTGAACTTGGGAGTGGGAAGACATAGGTTGAGCTGGAGGGGGAGCAGAGGTGAAAATGAAGTAAATACAGTATTCATATATGAAATTCTCAAGGAAATAAAAGAACCCATTAATTGGTCCAAATTCCTTCTGTCCACCACTACAAATATGGGTACTCAACAGTGACTGAAGTCTCTTGACTATTACAAAATCCTATTTTTAAAACTTATAAAACAGTGACCAGGAATATAGCAAGAGAGGAGAAAATGGCAAAATCACCCATCCCTGAAGTCTCACAGAAGGACAATGCTGAGCAGCTTTATAAGAAGTTCTAAAAATCATTCAGGATGCACATTCATGGAGATGTTTCCATGTTTCATAAACATGTTGAACACATCAAACAAATAAATCAATTCAACAAACTAGAATTTAAATCCCATCCTGAGTTTTTACTGACATTCCCAAATACTGCTTATAAACAGCTGGAAAATGGGTTACCATGAAGGAAAATTTAGCAAAAGAAAAGGTGTGGATTTGCGTGGGTAAGGATATGGGAGGAACCAGGAGGAGTTGGGGGAGGGTAAACCACGATCAGAATATATTGTATGAAAAAAATTGTTAACATAACTTTAAAAAAAAAGAACAATGTGCCACATCTTTTCATGAAGAAATCTGGAAATATACTCAGAAAATTTAAGAATATATTGCTTTTGACCTAGTAGTTTAACTTCCAGAAATGTACTATAAGAGAATAATAAAACGTTCAGACAAGTTATACCCCCAAATATTCATAATTGAACCTGAGCTTAGGGATTGTTTTGTGGATGTATACATTGGGACTAGGCTCCACAACTCCATTTTGCTTGGTTGTGGTTTTCTGTAGTGGTTTCCAACTGTTTCAAAAAGAAGTTTCCTTGATGAAGAGTGAAGACTACAATTATCTATGGGTATAGGGGCAAATATTTATAGACTGTTGTTAGGGATTAACTGATACTTATAGTCATCATGGCTACATGTGAAATAATAAAAAATTGGCAAATTCCTAAGTAAATAAATATATAAGTAAATATATATTTATTTATTTAATAGACTAATAAGTTATCATTGACAGTGGTATATTTTGTCAGCATTCAACATCACAAAAATATTCACAAAAATGATTAAATTAACAGAAGAAGAACATAGATTTGTTTTTCAAAACAACGTTCAAGCACTTGGATAGGATGAATACCACTGGGGCTAGAGCCTATGGTAGTTAAGAGCACTTGCCATTCCTGCAGAACCACGTTCAGTTCCCAAAACCACACGACAGCTCACAATCATCTGTAACTCCAGCTCCAGAGGATCCTATACTAGCTTCTAGATTCTACCAATACTAGTCATACATGTGACACACTTATATACATGCTGCCACTAACACATACATAAAATAAAATATATCTTTAAAAGATGAGTAGCATTGTGCCAGTAGTGATCTATGGGGCTTAGACTCTTAGTCTGTTATTTTCTATGTGTATTTGAAAATTCTATAGAGTAAATACTTAAAAACTTACAGTCAAAATAAGACCAGCTTTCAAAGGCATATAAGCATCCATTCTTCTAACAATGTAGCAGGGCTGAAAACACTCTTTCAACAAGGATTAAATGGTGAGCCTATTGAAGACTCCTAGTCATGGAGGACACTCAGTCTGAACTGACCACCTTCTGTAACAAGGCAACTTCCAGTAGTGGGATTAGAACACCAACCCAGCCACAAAAACTTTGACCTGCAATCTATCCTGCCTGCAAGATGTGCTGAGGCAATGGAGGCACAGAACTTGTGAGAGTGGCCCAAAAATGACTAGTCTAATTTGAGGCCCACACCTTAAAAGAGGGCGCCCATGCCCCAAACTGCCAACATTGACCAGGAACATGAGGCTAGATAGCCCGGAGACTTAGGTAGAAAAAAATCAATAAAATGATTCCTAATGATATTCTGCAATCCTCATAGATTGGTGCCTAGCCCAATCGGCATCAGAGAGACTTCCTCTAGCAGATGATGGGAACAGATACAGAGCCCATAGCCAAATATCAAGTGAAGGGAGAGCCCAAATTGGAGATCTCCATTGGGTCCTTCCCCTTGGAGCTTGTGGAGTCCTACAGAATTTTAGGAGCCAGAGGGGTTGAGGACACCAGGA
>CABHPH010122461.1:0-14541 GCA_902168325.1 Peromyscus nudipes | reverse complement strand
TTGCTAGATATATAGTGAATAAGATAGAATAGGACCGTGACTTCGTTGAGCTCACATCTACCCAAAATTCATCTCTGGGTCAAATAGAAAGGTTGCCTACAGCAATATCAAGGTATCAGTTTTCACTGTTCAAAAACACAGAGACAGCTCTCCTTTATAACATTTTCAAGGAATTCAGTCTTGTGAAATCTGTCTTGTGTCCTGTGCTGGTTTTTGTTTCTCTGAATTTTGTTTTGTTTTTGAGATTATGACCAGGAACACACTCTTTATTTGCTCTCTAGTTACATCCTTTATATTGCTCTTCTCTACTTCCAGCCAAAATGTGAACTGGAGGGTGGGGTGGGGGTCAGGGCTATGACAGGCTTTTCTACCCCTCAACAGGTACTCAAGTACCACATAGTTGACACTCTGAAAGCGCTTGGTTTCGTGGCTTTACAGGCTGACAGGTCCGAGTCCTCAGACGTCTGTCCTGCTGGTAATAGGAGAAACTGGAGTGAAAACCTTTTCGGAATTGTAGACAAGAGCAACTTAGGTCTGAGAGATTGTTTTGAAAACTCTCTTACCGATAAAATTCCTGGCATTTGACATAAACGTTTAACATTTTTATCTATTCTTTCTGCTCAGAAGCTCCCCTCTCCATGTGCTGTTCTTACTTTCTCATCATTGGAATAGTGTAAACTGATCAAGGCTTTTAGACCAGTAAGTTTTGAGTAAATGTGATGCTCTTATTACAGCTTCCAAATCCATACATTTAAAATTGTTCTCAAAACAGGAAAATGGGGACTCATTATGACTTTATACATTTTGATTGATGAGTATTTTGGCTGGATTTTTGGTAGATAAGGAAGAATTTAGTAAAATACACTTGCCTAAGCTATATTATTTTGTTTTTAAATAGTCAAAATAGATTAAGCATTTTCTTCCTAAAACCAATTCAAACAAGTCCATAAAGAATAGTGAATACATTCTAGCACAGACAAGATCATTTTAACAAAACATAGCAACAAATAAAGTTTTGTTTATTTACCTTAAAAATAATTTCTTTATTTTTATTTTATAGGTATGATGTTTGCTTACATTGAATGTGTGCCTGGTACCCCTGGAGGTCAGAGGAGGATGCCAGAGAGCCTGGAACTGGAGTTGTAGAAGGTTGTAAGCCACCATGTAGGTGCTGGGAACTGAATCTTCGTGCTCTGCAAAAGCAGCCAGTCTCCTTAACTGCTGAGCTGTCTCTCCAGTTTCTGTGTTATTTAACAAAATGGTACTATCCATAACAGTCCTTTGGTTATAAATGTAGAATGTGAGGGCAGATGGAGAATCAATCCAAGTGTATTTGTAAGAGAATGATAATTGTGCTTAAGAATTTATTATTATTATTATTATTACTATTATTATTATTATTACTAATTATCATTGTGTTTTAAGACATTCTCATGCAGCCCAGGATGGCCTTGAACTTGCTATGCATCCCAGAATGACCTTGAACTCCTGATCTTCCTACCTCTACTTCTCAAGGCATGGGCTACCATGCCTGGCTCTAAAATTTTTCATACTGTAAATTAACCTTTACTTGAGATAATAATGGACAGAATCTTATGGAAAAAAATCTAAGTTGGCTTGGGGGGTACAGACATCTTCTGAAACAAGACATCTCTACTGATATTTATTGGATGCTGCTTCTGGGCAGCATTCCCCTGTAAACTCTCAACTCAGTATTAGCTAGATACAACATCACTTAAGGAGTCAATGAAGTTGATGATAGGAAGGATAACACCACTGTGTCCCCTAAGCAAATATTGATAGCCAAACTTGTAATAACTTATGTTCTTAACCCTAAATGAGCAAATCAAAGCTCAGAAAGACTAGATAATTTACTATCTCCAGAGCCAGGATGTGCAGTCAAATCCAACTCCAGTGGCAGAGCTTCCTTTCCATCCCAGCTTCCTTTCAGGGGCTGGGACAGTAATGTAGGGGAGGGGTACCATCCACGATTACTCTGGAGGGAGACAGAAAGGCTCTGGCTTCCTCAGTGGCCAAGATGCCTTGTGGGTTGGCATCCTAGTCCCGGCTCACAGGAATTTGGAGATATTAGTGTCGGTATAAGCAAGAAGTGCTTTGAGCATCTCAGATGAAAGGCTCCGGGTGAGTACAAAGCGCTGCTATTACAGCCAGGCATGCAATTTTATATAGGGGTGAGCTCTTACTAATTATAAGATAGCTAGTCATTTGTAGGTTTATTTTCTAGCTTAATCTCTTATTGGCACTATACTAGAGGACTAGAGAAGTGCCCACAGGTTTATGACCAAGATTCAAGAGTTAGATAACCCGTCTTGGTTAGTCCTATTTGCTTAAAATAATAATAAAAATAATATAAATATGATAAAGCTTGTTCACACCTTGTCTTTGCTTGATTGGGTTCAGAGTCTCTGCAAAGTTAGCCTTTGGCATCTGCCTTGGTTCATTGGTCTCTGACTTACATAAGAATCCGAGAACATCTTAGCAATACCGGGAAGCGACAGGAGTTAATGAAGCATCATCTCTATTTGGAGCATACCTGTTAGGGATGAGAAGTGGGGAAAGCCAGGTACTTTGACCTGGAGCATTAATACTCTCAGGCGATCCCAAACTGCCCTGAAGGTGGTTATTAAAATGTCCCTCTGGGTTAATGTTTTCTTTGTCAACTGTTTACTTTTCAATAACTCAGGCAGTGGCTTAGAAAGGAATGACCTCACCATTTGATATTTTCCCATATCAAATGAGAGAGAGAGAGACATAGAGAAAGAGACAGAGAGACAGACACACACAGAGACAGATAGACTGACACACACACACATAGAGAGAAACAGACAGAGAGACAAAGAGACAGAGAGACAAACACACAGAGAGAGACAGAGAGAGAGAGTGTGTGTGTTTGTGTGTTGGAGAGTATGCGCTTGGAGGAGTCAAAAACCTTGTATAAAAATGTGATTGTTTAGATGGTGCCTCGCTCATCGACCATAAGAGATGCTTTCTTTTGCAGCAATGGGAACCAAGAGATCCATAACTGGACAATGTGCAGAGAGTAAGAGATTTTGGTGCACTCATTCATAAATGGGATGTTGAAGAGGAGGTGGAAAGATTGTAAGAACCAGAAATGATGGAAGACACCAAGGAAAACCGTGTCTTCCAGACACAACAGGACAGATGTACATTTGAACTCACAGAGTCTGGCAGCATACACAGGACTATGTGGATCTGAACCAGTCAGGGTTCCAGCACTGGGAGGAGCAAATGGGCATAGGACCCCACTCCCAACCAAGCAGCTATCTACAATTGACACCCACTTGTGAAGGAACAATTAGTTTTCTCCAGTAGAGTCTCACTGTACATTAACCACACTTTATTATTAACCACATGCCCAGCAGTAGATGGCCAACAAAAAAAACGAACGCAAGGGTGATTTTTTTAAAGACATTTTGTATCATATTGCTTTGTTTGAGTTTTTTGTTTGTTTGTTTGTTTGTCTTTTGCTTTATTGGTCTTTTACTTATATATAATGGTTTCTGATTTTGTGGTTTGTGTGTGTGTTTCTTGTGTTTTTAATCTTTGTTCGTTTTAATTTTTTTGTTTGCCCATTTTTTTTTCTAAAGAGAGAGAAATGAGTGTGGAGTTGGGTGAGTGGGGAGGTGGGGAGGATCGAGGAGGAGACAGGGAGGTTGTGATCAGAATATGGTGTATAAAAATATTTTTAACAACAAAGAAAGACTGAAAAATCTTGATTGTTGTTTTTCTTTGAGGACTATAAATAGACACCAAGGCAAGATTAAAAGCTGTGGTCAAGGTCACAGAAAAGATGGCAGCAATTAAACAGTAGTAGTGATGGACTGGTCAGGTCCTGAGGTAGTGTGCTGTGTGTAAGGACCCAATTCTGTTATTTTTATTTTTGAAGCCTTGGGACAGGCTTCAAAAGCCAAGCATCCATCCCATTTACTATATTCTGCTCTCTCTGCCCTTACCTCCTTCCCCATAACTCTATCTTTGCTCCTAGTCGCTCATCATGCTGTGCTCATTAAAATAATAACAGCGGCTATAATAAATACCCTGCTTGTACATGGCTTGGACACTAGAGAATTGTGGGAGTTTGTTTTGTGCTGTTTGATTGTGGCTAGTGTAAAGTCTAAAACGGATGTCTTGATTGACAGGGCGCTAGTCTCCAGGAGGTGATCTTGAACCTGAGCATCGTTTGTCTTGCGGCTCCACTGTGGCCTCCCGTGTTACCCTGGACAGAAGCACCCTGGCTCCATAGAGGAAAACAATATGGAGGAAGACAGGTAGGTTCAGGTGGAGCACGGAGCACCTACTCCGGAAGTGACCCCTGTTCTTCTGTTTGAATCACCTCAGCTGGAACCATGTCTCATGGCCACATCTTCCTACAGGACTGCTGGCTGCTTCTCCAGGAAGAAGAATTGGGTTTGTTATCTAACCAGACTCCCTGCCTCAGGCACTTTCTCCAGCTTTGGTTTCTGTGGCTTGTTTGCCTTGAGTTGGATGTTCAGGGATTCCCTGCCCCGCCCCCACTGTCCTCTCCACAGGCTGTACAAAGCAGTCTTAGGGACACGTTGGCCTGCTTCTTCACTGCGCTTGCTCCAGGCTCATTTTCTGTGAGAGACCCCAGACCCCCAGCCTTCCCCAGTCCATTGAGCATTGCTTCTCTGGCATCTTGCTTCCCTCCCTCCTAGCTTCTATCACCACACTACACGAGGTAAAACAGCTCAGCCCTCTGGGTGCTCGCTGCTTCGGCATCCCCAGTGCCCGGCTCTCCTCTTGCCTTGGGCTACTCCCTTTCAGCATCATCTAGAACGGCAGCTCTGGGCCTGACCTCAACACTATGTACTTTATGCCAAATCCATACTCAGTTTTGCGGTCCCTTCTGCCTCTTCCCTATAACCCTTGCTCCAACCCTGATCGTCAGCTCTAACTTTCCAATCCTCAACTCTCCCCGACAGGCTTCGCCTTAAGGCTGCCCTGGCTCTAAAGATGGCACTCAAGCTCCCGCCAGTGGTCCCGAAACCTTCCCCTTCTTTCCTCTCAGCCACTCTCTCGCGATAAATTCCACGTGCGTGACCCTTCCTCCATACAGCATGAAAGACGGGCGCTGTTGGTACCATTTCACCTGCAAGCAAAAACAGCCAAGGAGCAAAGTGACGCTCAGGCCCCAGATTATAGACAGGACAGGCTCGGTGCAAGCTAAACCAGACTTAGTCCGGAGCCCACCAGGCTTTCAAGGGTCTTCGAGCTCTCCATTCCTTCCCAGCTAAACTCTGTATTGCACATGGTTGTTCTTACCATGTCTGTTTCCCATTACCCCCATCTCTGACCTCTATCTCTGTCTCTAGACAGAAACATTGAGTTCCTTCCTGCTAAGCTTGATCGTCGCCTGAGGAGGAGCGCCCCTTGAAGATGTGTGTGCAGAGTGGCTGAAACTTTGAAAATAATGAAATAATGAGGAGCTTTTGTTTTTCAAAAAAAATGAATGTAATTAACCTCACTTTGGGAAGGGAGAGGGGCAGTGCTTGGGAATCGAACCTAGGGCCTTGCCGATTCTAGGCTAGTGTTCTACCGCTGTAACATATCTCCAGCCCCCCAAAAGATTTGTAGACTGACTTAAAAAAAAGAATTATTATTTTTTCTTTCATGTATAGGACATGAAAGTGGAGAGATCAAATAAATCAGTTAATATGACCAATAAAGCCAGCAGTAGCCTTAGTCCCAGCCAGTTAAAACTTTGTGTTTGGACTTGTGAACCACACAAAGGAGCGTGAAGGGGGGCGATGAGATCAGGTTCGGACAGAGATGATAAAGCAGAGAGTGACCACATGGCAGGAAGCACAGAGTCCCCCTGTTACCTCAGATAATTGCTCGTAAGAACATTCTAAGGTGGAGAGGCTGGAGGTGGAGTTCAGTTCATTGATGTCATGACAGACTGTTAGCCAGTGCCATGGAACACTGTATGTGTGACCCCTGGTTCTGGTGAATTTACCGCCTAGCAAGGGAGAAAGTCACCAAGCTCACGACCACACAGATAACTCTCCCATGACGGAAGGAATGAGTATTCTGAAGGAGAAATGTGAAACATGTGAGAGGGTATAATGGAGAGGTGGTGAAAGCGTCTGTGCCAGAGAGATGGGAGCTGAAGGGACAGGTGTCACATCCCTTATCTGAAGAGCCTGGCACCAAGAAGGCTTCAAAGTTTGGATATGCCTCCAGAAGATTATAGAAAATTTATATATGCATAGTAAGATGTGTTGGTCATAGGGGCCCAAACCTAAGCACAAAATTCGTTCATGAATTTTGTGTGTGTGTGTGTGTGTGTGTGTGTGTGTGTGTGTGTGTGTGTGTGTGTGTAGAAGGTAATTTTACATATTATTTTTAGGGTGTCTGAGTTTTGACTGCAACCTGTCACATGAAGTCAAATGTAGAACTGCCCTCCTCTGCTCACTGTTGGCACTCTAAAGGCTTTGGCCTTGAAGCATTTTGCGTTTTAGGTTTCTGAATTGGGGATGCTCACCTCTACTGAGAGACGGTGGATATAAAGAAGAAAGCATGAAGGCATACAGCAAAGCAGTGTAGGAAGAGAAGATGGGAAAGATGGATCAGGATGTGCTCTGGGAGGGTCTCCTTGGTCGTCAGAAATCTGCACTGGACTAGCTAGGAAATAAGGAAAGCCATGAAGGTCAAGGTAGTTGAGGGGAACACGTGACCCAGACCAGAACAAAGTCACATGAGAAAGAATTACAGGGCTTTTATTTCTGTATGGAAAACCATGTCAATCACTGTGACAGGTCAGAGGAGATGCGGTGGGTCGGAGAGCAGCTGTGCTCAAGGTACCCATCCATGTAAGTTCTATGTGTGCATGACTGTGTCTTGGTATGTTTGCTTGTCTCGTATCTCACAAGGCAAGAGGTAAGAGTTTAGGAAGAGACCGGGGCAGGCCGCCTAGGGAGGAAGGCCTCTGACATCCTGTAGAGCCTGCAAGTTAAAGCTGGTGCTCCTCAGCACAGTCCAGTGAGTGTGAAGAGCAAAGGGATAAAGTACTCAGCCTACAGGGCAGCAGCCAGGCCGTCCCATAGGTCCTGAGACTTTCCCTGTCCTCATCCCCCTCACTGGCATGATTCAGCCAGGTTGAGCTTGACTTGTGTTTTGGCACAGCTTACCCAGCAGTTTAGAAGTGAGTCTCCCTGAAGCAGGAAGGAGGCACGCCCCACCAGAGCCAAAGTCTCCGGGCCCCCCTGGAGGTTCTTTAGTAATCTTACACGTGGCACACAGACCCTATTAGCCTCTTACCACATTTCTTACAAACCAAACCCACTGGTGGGCAGAACAGGAAGATGTCTGGCCGCCAGCCAGACAGTAAACAATAGAGGCAATTATTATGCAGTCATTAATCTTGTCAATTACACATTAACCCAGGCGGTGTGTATAAAGGGGAGTACAATCTTCCTTTAAAAACAAAATATATGTATTTTTTTTTTTTTTACCTTTTCTCTCTCTTTGCTTTTTATTCACCGTGAAAGATAAAATTAAAAAGGACTGCATTTCTATACTTTACCCAACTTCTCCATTTTTGGAAACAATCATACCAGTATGAAAATCCCTTTAGTGAGAGTGTTAATTATATCTTTCAGTGTTTTTCTGACAGCTGATAATGCAATACTGCTGAGTCTTCAGGAAACTGATTTCGTTGCTTTCTGTAAAGCCACTACAGTTCCTCTTTCACTTTGAATGTTTCAGTCCAACGGGCCATATTAATATAAATATTAGCCCGATTAGATGATATAATGACTGGTAGAACAAAGCGGGGCTTGAAATCTTTTTCTACTATGTATGTTTATAAGGACCTCTGTCCTGTTCATCTTTGTCTGAGTAGGTGTTACCCAAAGACATCCTTGTCCATTTGAAAGCCCAGAGCAGTTGGCTTTGTGATCTAACAGAATTAGAAAATTTATATATACAGAGCAGTCTAGAAGCAGCCAAAATCTAGCCTTATTCAGGGTGATGGTGAGGAGGCAGTTTCTTCTTAGAGACTCCAGTCTTTCTCTATGCTCACACCCCCTTTAGTACCCTTGACCTTCCCATCCCTCCTCCTTTTCAAAACCAGTTCTAAGAAATGACCCATGTCAAGCCATTTATTTCTTCGAGGGCATTAATGAGCTTGGAGAATGCTTGTTCTGGCTATGTTTACATTGTAAGCCTTATCTTTAACTTGTGGAATGAAAAGAATTTCAGGTTTTGGATAATAACCCAAAGTTCAAGTTTTTAAGTTCTGTTCACGTGGTGCTCAGACAAATAACTTTTCATTGGCAGGAAGGGCAGTTCTCAGCAGGCGCTCTTCACAGACTTGAGTGGCTGCTTGCTGCTCTTTCTTTTGTAGAACTAACCACAGAGGACAGGGTGTGAGGGTGGGGTGGACAGGGTAAGTGGAACAGAAGGACTCCTAAAATGTTACTTTCTAAGACTTTTGAGACCTGTTTAAGTAGAGCCCTAATGCCTGGCAGGTTGGAGGACCCAGGGATGTGAAAAGGCGGACATATCCATTGAAAATGAGCATCAACTTCTTCCTTGACATGCCAGGAGAGCAGCCCAGGAGACATCCCCATTTTCTAGGGGATTGAGGTATCTTAGAGTGAAGTCCTTTTTGATTACCTGTCAGATTTGGTCCGTGCATGCAGGGTGGCATAATGTTTTCATTCATTTCATCTCAATCCTGTCTCTAGATCTGATAAATATTAAAGCATTTATCCTGGAACTCAATTTTGGTAGAATGAGAAGGCTGACTCATCACTGAGGTTCCTTGTGGCACTAAATTCCAACAACCTCTGAGATCCATGAAACTAGATTAAGTGGTGTAACTAAATATGTTGTTATTCAAACCAAAATGTGTAGGGTCAGGATACTGGTGAAAGGTGAGAGGCCAGAATACAAGGATAGTGGTCATTTTCCATGGCTTGTTTCCTCCTAAACTGGAGCAATTACAGAGTCAGGGGAAGAAGTAGAAACTATTGGTGGCAAATCAATACTAACCGTATCACCAGCAAGATGGTTCAGGGAAATATGGTTATGAAGGATGGGAAAGAACGGATCTGGGAGAGCTGAGGGAGTGGTCATTTTCTTCTGATAATAGTGAATTGATCTGAGAGAAGGCATCGATTGTCCTTTGATTGGATGATTAAATTTTTAAGTCACCAAATTGCAAGTCAGCAGCTCTCGGATGATCTGATCAGAGAGCGTTTAGTTCACAGGCAGCAGGTTTCAGGACCTTTGGGGAAAAGCTGTCCCTTAAGCACTAGCTTTCATAAATCAATGAAGGACAAGAGAGAGGAATTTAGAGAGGACTGTTCCAGAGTTCACTGGTTTTTTTTCCAGGCAGAACGTTTTATCTTCAATAACGTTGTGGATGCTTTCTTCAGTAACACATTTGGTGGAATAACAGCTTTGCCTAATGGGCCACTTATCTCTAATTCAGTGACAAGTGACAAAAATCCCTTGCATCCTTAGTACTTTGCCAGGAGATACAGGACAGAAGAGAGACAAGACACACTCGCATCCTTAGGAATTTGGAGCTTAGCAGAAAATGCACTAATGCACTTGCGGTGGGCAACAGATGAAGAAATCTTTTAACCTTGTTGCTAAAGCCTGTGCCATCAGTCATTCCAGGAATGTGGGCCACTAGAGACTGAGTGGATTAGTTGGACCACAATCTACTCATCACTCCAAGTTTGTGAGTCTTTGGGCTCTTTGATGACTGCCATAGTTTGGATCTTAAATGTCCTTCAAAGGTCCATGTTAAAGGCATGGTTTCCAGATTGGCATTACTGGGAGGTAGTACAGATTTTAAGAGGCGAAGCTTAGTGGGAAGTCTTTGGAGGGACCTCAGCTGAATTCTTTTCTTCCCTTTCACTTCCTGACTATAAGGTGGGTGATTTTGACCCTGCCATAGACTCTGACCGTGACAGGTGGTGTCACCACAGATCCCTAAACAATATTGCCAAAGGACAGGGACTGGGACCTTGTCAGCCAAAATAAGCCTTTTTCTCCTTATAAACTGATTATCCTAGACATTTAATTTTTTATTACATTTGTTTAGTTATTGTGGGAGGGACATGTGAGTGCCACAATACATGTGTGGAGGTTGGAGGAAACCCGAGGGAGTCTGTTCTCTTCTACCATGTGAGCCCCTTGGGATCAAAGCTCTCATAGGCTTAGTAGCAAGTGCCTGTACCCAGTGAACCGTCTCACCAGCCCATCATGGGTACATTTAATACTGGCACAAAGTGACATTACTCCATGCTTGAACATTCTTGTAGTTTCTAGCTAGAAAGTTGATGGCTACTTTTTTCTTCATTAATAAATAACAAGGATTTAGTGGTGAAATGATTCTAGGATAAGACTTTGGGAATTGTTGTAGAATAGACTTTTGTATACTGTGAAGATGTGTCTTGGCCAAGGTGCCTTCTGATTGGTTTAATAAAGAGCCGAATGGCTAATATCTAGGCAGAAAGAGGTTAGGGAGGACTTTTGAGCAGAGAGAAAAGAAGAGATGAATCTAAGCCAGGGAAGACACCAGAGGACATGGAGAGGAAACAGGAGGTACAAATGGTAGAGAGAGGTAAAAGGCCATGAGACAAAATGTAGATTAATATAAATAGGTTAATTTAAATTATAAGAGCTAATGGGACAAACCTAAGCTATAGGCTAAGCTTTCATAATTAATAAACCCCCATGTAATTTTCTTTTTAAGCTGGTGACCCAAAGAAAAATTCATCTACAGAGAATTCCTTAAACTTTTTTGAAAACTATTTTTATTATTTTTATTTATACATGTTTATGTGCACATGTCTGTTGATATGTATATATATATTGTGTATGCCTATGGATTTTCTGGAACTGAAGTTACAGACATTTGCAAGTCTTCTGATGTGGGTGCTGGGAACTGAACTCTGGAAGAGCAACAACTGCTTTTAACTGTTGAGCTGTCTTTGCAGACCCATCCTCTGATATCTAAAATGAACAAGGATGAAGCAGGCCTTCAATGGTGGATCAGTGATGAAAGTCTTTTCATTTGCTGTTTGTTCACATCTCTTCTGTGAAAGATCCTGCACCAGTTCGATGACTTCTTTGGCTCTTCTGATCCTCTGGGGATGATGAACCATGTATTTGGTCCTCAGGGAGACTGTTCAACAATGGAAAGATGAGTTTTACTGTTTTTTCAAGCCAAAGCAGATTTTAGGAGCCAGATCATCGGTAGGTATTTCCAGACCCTCACATTCCATCCTAGCCTGAGGGCAGACATGTTCCTTTTATAGACTTGAACAGCACAGTGCAAACACTGGATTGGAAATGTGCTCAAGAGCCTTAGGAGGTTCAAATGCAGTGAGGATTGCTCCTTCTGCTCTCTGATGATCTTGAAAAGTATTCACAGATTAGCAATTCGTTATTTTTAAAGTAATGATCAAATTGCATTTATTCTTAGAACTCTGAGTAAATTCTACCTAACTTTTTATGTTAACTAAAGAAACGTCACATGATTATATTAGTAAATGTGGGACAATTTAACAAAATATCTTTTTTCTTTCTTTTTTTTCTGAGACAGGGTTTCTCTGTGTTGTTTTGGAGCCTGTCCTGGATCTCACTCTGTAGACCAGGCTGGCCTCGAACTCACAGAGATCTGCCTGGCTCTGCCTCTCGAGTGCTGGGAGTAAAGGAATGTGCCACCACTGCCCGGCTCAAAATATCTGTTCTTAATATAAACTCTTTAGCAAAGACTAATGGGAAATGCTTAGCTTGATAAGCAACATGTACAAAGAATACAGCAAATGAGCTTCGTGGTAAAATGTTGGGTGCCTTAGGTGAGGTTCCTCAGAAGCAAAGATGGAGAAAGGCAGTCTTCAGGGAGTCTTCTCTGGTAAAACTTATCTAAAGGAAAGCCAGCAGCAGCAGGCAGGAAAGAGACAAGGGCCTGGGTGCAGAAGCTAGCCTCTGTTGAGCCCACAGGGGATTCTGAAATGGAGTGGTCCATGGTTATCTCATCTCACAGCAAAAGGGGGAAAAAAAAAAGAGTTAGTGCCGACTCTGAAACGTGAGTGGTCTGCAGCTATCCCACTTCACAAGCCTTTCTGGGGCCTGCTCTAGCTAGTTGTTGGTACATGTCACCTCTCTGTGTTTGTGCTGACACACCAGGATGCTATTAACAGACTGGGTCTATAATGAAGAGAAATTTGTCTGGCTCATGGCTCTGGAGTCTGAGAAACCCAGGAGCTTGACGTTGGTACCTGATGGATGTTTCAAGTTGTACCACCTTATGACAGAAGGTAGGAGGGCAACGGCAGATAGAAACAAGAGAGCAAGAGGGAACACGACTTGCTTTGCTAACGAACTGACACATGTAATAACTGGCCCACTTCTGGGATCACACTATCAATCCATTTGAGAGGGCGGAGCTCTTGTAACCTAATCGCCTCTTGTTATTCCCCAGCTTCCAACACTGTTGTACTGGGGGTTAAGTTTCCAGCACATGGGTGGTAGGGAATGCATTCAAACATAGTGCTGCCTTGGGGAGCAAGACTTCCCTCGGATTCTGTGACCTAGTGGCTTCAACCGAGTAAAAGTTCTCACAAGAATAGTGACTCTGAGGCTGGGCGTTGGTGGCGCACGCCTTTAATCCCAGCACTCGGGAGGCAGAGGCAGGCGGATCTCTGTGAGTTCGAGGCCAGCCTGGGCTACCAAGTGAGTTCCGGGAAAGGCGCAAAGCTACACAGAGAAACCCTGTCTTGAAAAACCAAAAAAAAAAAAAAAAAAAAAAAAAAGAACAGTGACTCTGTGAGCTCCAACAAATGGGGTACTAAAGAGGATCTGGAAAACACCAATACAGTCTGCTAAGCTGGCTTTCTATCTTATATGCATAATTTATGTGGCGTTAGAGAAAGCTTTGTTTTAACTATTTCTTGCTTTCTGTCTGTCTTCCTGTTTTAAGTTTTCATTTAGTGTCATTAAGCTTTTAGCTTAAAACATCCTTTAAGGTTTTTTTTTGTACTGTAAGTTTGCTGGTAATTCAACTTTTATCAAAACAACAACAACAACAACAACAACAACAACAACAACAACAGTACTTCTCTTTTATTTTGAAATGTATTTTCACTGGGATAAATATTTTTTTCTCCCCATTTTAAAGGTATTGCTCCACTGTCTTTGTGGTGGTTTGAATGAGATGCCCTGCCCCCAGGTTCAGATGTTTGCATGCTTAGTCCCCAGTTAGGGAAATGGTTTGGAAAGGATTAGGAGGTGTGGTTTTGTTAGAGTAGGTGTGGCCTTCTTGGAAGAGGTGTGTCACTGGGGATAGGCTTTGGGGTTTCAAAACCCACGCCAAGCCTAGTTTCTCTTTCTCTGCCTGCTGCCTGTGGATTGGGATGTAAATGTCTCTCAGCTAGTCACCTTCCTGCTGTGATGATCATGGACTAACCCTCTGAAACTGTAAGCAAGCCTCCAATTAAATGCTTTCTTTTGTAAGAATTGCCTTGGTCATGGTTCTCTTCACAGCCATAGAACAGTCAGTCACTAAGTCAGTCTGTAGTGGTACTTTTCATCAGGACTGCCAGCCCATAAGTAATGACATGGAGACTTCTCATTAATTATAAAAGCTTGGCCTTAGCTTAGGCTTTTCCCCAACTAGCTCTTATAACTTGAATTAACCTGTTTATATTAATCTATGGTCTGCCACGTGGCTTGGTTACCTCTTCTTAGTACGGCACATGGGACTTGCTCTGAGTCTACTGGCAAAATCACTCGCCTAGATTCCTCCTCCCAGTTTCTCTCCCTCTGCCCGGAAATCCCACCTCCTGCCTAGCTATTGGCTGTTCATCTTTTTATTATACCAATCACAACAATACATTGTCACACAGTGTACAAATATTCCACAACAACAGTCTTCTAGCCTGTGTAGTTTCCGATGAGAAATGTACCGCCATCCTTAGCATTGTGCCTCTGTCTGAAATTTCTTGCTTCTCTGTCCTTAGTTTTGAGCCACTTGACTATCACTGGCCTAGTTCTTTGGGAGCTCACTCTACTTTCTTTTTCAGTCTCTTCAGTTTTACTTTGTTATCTATCCTGTCTGGGATTCCCTCCCTCCGTTTAATCCATTTCTTCTTGGAAAACTACTGGCTTTTACTTACTCAGCTATTCCTGCTACCCTACATCCACATCCCAGCCAGAGTTTATGTGCTTGGTTGCCTTCAACTCTCTTCTTGGTGTTTCCGCTTGTGCAGCATGTGCTGGTACACGTCCATGGTCACCAACCAACCCCACCCCTGGCTTCCTGAGAGCATGGGTGGGTTAGGTGAAGGCACTTCTAACACTGTTATGCTGTGTCATTTTCAACATTTTAATTTTTCCCCATCACATTCTTCACTGTACTGAAATTTCTCATCTGTTTTCCCTGACTACTACCTTCAAGACTTTTAAAGTTTTTCTCAATGACCTCCAACCTCTGGCTCATTTCTGAATCCTGTT
>CABHPH010122460.1:462-22962 GCA_902168325.1 Peromyscus nudipes | reverse complement strand
GATACTGGCTGCACAGCTCAAAACAATAAGCAGCCATGACATCAGCATCACTAGTTGTAAATGTAAGAAACGCTCTCACAATTAAAGAAACTAATTGTAACGTTAACATGTTGTTCTTCTAAGCAATGAACTTAAGAACATAAAATATTTTACTTTTTTTTCTTAGAATTTGTCCATGTACACAATTGGGTGAGTAAATTAAGAGATATAATTGATACCTGGCAATATATCCACTCCAGTGCAGCTTATGTGGAACAATGAATTCAAAGAGATGATTCTGATCAAGTTTGGGTAAATTTAAAAATGAACATTTAGAAACGAAGATGCAGCCATGTGAAAAATTTGCTCAAGCATAGCACAAATAGGAATAATATGAAATGTCTTGATTCAACAAGACCAAACCTTAAACAAGACAAAACATTTGCACGATATTTTTCTTACTTGGATTCATTTTTTTCAATGTTTACTTTGTATTTACAGTGTTAAACAGACATTTTTCAAAACTCCGAGCTAATATAGATATATATAAAACTTATTATATATAATATATATATATAATTTTTGCAGATAATTTTGCATTTTTCTAATTTCTCAGAATGTCCCAGGATTTGGACAATGGTACTTCAATGATAAAGTTTCACCACTGTGGATTGGTGAAGGCATGTTTAAATCTGACCAGAACAATATCTTCATTTCTTCTCATAAATTCAGTTATAAATAAATGTAACCAGAAGGAAAATAGAGTCGGGCAGCAGATTCTTATGTCACATAAGGATAGAGAAAAGTATTTTAAAGGTGTCCTTTAAATCTTTTTTATACAGATGTGCATGTATGACTAGAACAGATTTAGCCACATAGCCAAAAGCATGTATGCATGCTTCTCTTTCTTAATCTAGCACTATGCTTTTCAATACAGTAGTCAATAATGACATATAGTTACTGGCCACTTCAAATGTGCCTTGTCCAAGTGGAGATACAGCCTAGAAAATGAGATACAATAAAAAGGTAGCTTGTACCATTAAGAATTTTGTTGTGATCATATTGAAGTCAAGGATTTTTAGCTATAAGGTTGAATAAAATCTGTAAACACTGTTCTTTTGCTTTTAAAAATTATGACTACCTAAAAAATTGAAGATATTTTGCTCAAATTATGTTTCTACTGAATAGTGATGATCTAGATTCAGTCCACATTGTCTATAGCAATTATTTTTTGTCAATGATTTATTGCTATGGTGTAACTATTATTTCAAAATGAGAAGAAGTAATACAATGGCTTGTGGCCATCCAGCCCTGGAATGGTCAGAGCTCCTCCGAGCTTTCTGGACAAAGCTCTCTCTTTTATCATTGTTAATTCCACCAGTCAGGAGTTAGACCACTACCACAGTTTAAAGTCAAATTTGAAGCAAACTTTAATTAAACTACTGGCCAGGTTGATAGACTCACTGGTCAGGTCCATCTCCAGTTTCCCAGAAAATGACCCCAAGTCATGTTTTACAGGGGCTTAAGAAGACAAAATTCATAATTCACCGCATTTCCCATGAAGTCCTATCAGGGACGAGCATACACCCTGATGTACTTCCTACTTGCCTACCTCCTGCCTACATCCAATCAGGGGAGAGCACACATCCTGACGTATTTCCTGCCCATGTTTGATCAAGCACACCAGGTGCAGATACAAGGACCAAACAAACTTGTTTAGGGCCGTGAAAATATGTGACTTGTTATTGCTACATCTGTTATTGAAATATCTGTCCTAGGGCAGGGGCTTTCAGATCATCGGCATTTTTATTTCAGGGTTCACTTAGGCATAGTAATTAAGACTTAATAGCTTGGACTCTCACACTATATTTGTCTATGATTACTTTCCCACACCTGTCATTCCAAACCATTTAGGCTTTGGGAAGATAGTCTCCATAAGAGTCTAATATCAGGTCTCAGGCCTAGGTCTTCACCGTTCACAACACATTTCATTTAATTCTTACAACAATTATGTGAAGCAGATTCTAGGAACTTTATTTTGTAAATTTAGAAACAAAGGTATAGAGAAACTAATAAACTACGTAAAGTTATAAAATCACTGAAAGATAAAAATAATTGAGGCCTTTGATCTATGAACTGATAGTTGATTTTTTTTTATAATTCAAATAAAACTGATAATGAAATGTGCTCAAATCCTTATCAGACTTTGTTGGGAATTCCAAGCCCTCTGAACTAGAACTGTCATCCCCTACCCCACCTCCTCTCTCTCTGCCTAGCTCTGCATTTCTCATTTTCTTTGACCAGTACCCCATTTTTCCTTCCACATCACCCCAGTTTATGGGCTCTTTAATTAACAGGTACAACTAAGTCCCTCAACTTTTCTCAGAAAATTTAAAATCTGTACATTACTATAAATCTCGTTTGAATATTCTTGACCTGAGTTAAAGAGCATTTTTTTTTCTTCCCATAAGTGTCCTGAGACTCATCTTTTTACATGCAAATGAAAGGAAAGGCTGGGGTGGGAGGAGGACTTTAAACCAAGGTCCCTCTAAGAGGTAGAATGGATGTCGTTATCCTTAAAAGTAAGAAATGAGAGTCACAATATCTATAAGGTCATCAGGGGCCAGGATATGGATTCCACTTGGAGAGGGTTTATAACCGATAGAATTAGCTATTCCTTCTTACTCACACACAACACTCAAGGCTTCTCTGAGTGCTTTGCACTGGGGCCTTGCTGCTGCAAAATTATCATATTTACCCATATTTATGGTTGTGGCCTTGTCATATCTACATTATTACCACTCTACCACCACATATTGCAAGGATGCTTGAACTACCAGATTAAATAGCATGGCATCTGTCACCCAATAAATCTGAGAGCCTTTCTTCCTCCACTATACATATTATTCTTTCTCTAGAGTGTAGAAAATAATTAGGAGTTCACGTTTTGTTGAACAAATGGTGCCTTCAAAAAAAAAAAAAAAGACCATGTAGGTTAGAAAGCAAAAGCACCTTCCGCAATCCCTACTTCTTGTCACTACTCAGGCAAAGAGGAGGTGGAGGCTCTGTCTCTCTCTCTCTCTCTCTCTCTCTCTCTCTCTCCTTTGGTCTGCTAATTAAGGAAATAATAAATTCTTTCTAGACATGGAAATATGGAAAATGGAGCCTATTAGAAAAGAAATTATTAGTAGATCAAAAATAGTTAAAAGAAATGTGAGTGTTCAGAACTTGACTGGAGAGCAAACTGATCAGCCAATGAAACACTTTTGAGTTAATAATGAATGTCTCATCTCAACTTGAAACAAATCTGTCTACTCTATTGGAAACATATAATATCAAAGGAGAGGAGAGCTGTCCCATAAAGGCATGGTAGCATTTGAACATCAATTTGACAGGTAGTGTAATTTTCTTACTAAGGACCGTGAATATCATATTGAAGTCTACTACAGAAATACTACTCCAATTCACCAACATAAGTCATCTGAATAGGAAAAGTTTCAGCACAAGTCAGAGGAGATATAGGAAAAAAGGCTGAGGCTGATGAATTTCACTTATGACCAAAAAACCATGACCTTGACTTATTTCCATTTAATACTAATCTATTATCTCTAAACCAGGGACAAGTGAAACTGAAATCAGTCAGAAGCCAGAGTTATTTCTGCTCCAGATTTACTCTAAGTAGTGCTATGTCATCTGAATTCATTTGTATGCAAGTGACAAGAGCCAGGGAACGTTCAGTTCTGCTCTGTGCTTTTTCTACTATTTTCAGTACCAGGGAAAGATGATAGCATTTGGAACCTCTGTGCTTCCAGCATATAGACCTGCTATGCGTGTAGAAGATGAGAAAAACATTTTATGAATCTCCTTCCACTATTATGTTTAATATATTCAGAATGTAGCTTTTTATTATCCATATAGGACAAAGTTTTGAGAAGTGTCAGGCTAATATTTCAGCCGTATTAAAACATGTTTCTCTCTAGGCATCCAAAAGTATGTCACTATGTAGGGAGTAAAGGTACCACTCATCTAAGCAAGAGTTACCATTGCAATATAATTTACCACAATAGCAGAAATTACAATATTATCTCAAATCCCTTAAGGTCTCCAAATTCTGGTTTCATTAGTTCCCCCCACTTCCCACTCCCCCACCCTGGCCCCCAACACATCAACCAAACTTCCTTCAATAACCTCGGAAAGGCCTGCACACACTAGGCAAATTTTACTCTTGTAGAAAAAAATATATGAGTGTACATTGCCTGGAAACATAAGCCATAGCTGACTTGTACATATATTTAGGTAGACTTGGTCAAGAAAAATCAATTAAAGCCCAAATCACACAGTGGAATGTTGGTTGTTAATAAAGAACTGTATTTTATTTTTGAAGCAGCAATATTTTAACTTAGATATTGTGTTTTTAAAAATTCAAAGATATGAATTGAGACTCTGATGTCTTCATGGCACTCATTTGCTGAGTCCATATATTTGAATTCTTTTAGCTATCCAGTTCCACACATTCCCATACTTCCCAAGTAACCGACTGACAAACATCACTAAGTCTGTGTGCATATGCGTGATCACTTGTGTGCACGTGTGTGTGAAGATATGTCCACATGCATGTGAAAATCAGAAAAAAAAGCTTCCTTTAGTGCTGCCCATCTTTCTTTTTTTCCAGACAGGCTATCTCGCTGACCTGGACCTCATCAAATGAGCTAGACCAGCTAGTCAGGGAGCATAGACATCCACCTATCTCTCTTTCCAGTACTAAGATTAAGAGCAAGTGTCACCTACCTGACTGTTTTATTTGGCTTCTAGAATCAAATTCAGCTCCTCATGCTTGCAAGACAAGCACTTTATCCACTGACACATCTGTGCCCTGAGACCGTTAATTATAGTGACCTGACAAATTCTGTCAGCAATGTACCTTGACCTAGACAACCCAGATCAATGAAAATCCTGCCAAGTTAGAGCAAAACCAGTAAGATACAAGTTTACTATGGTATCTGCTCTTGCTACTACCATGCCAAATATTACTCCAGTGAGACAAAGTCATGAAAATCAGTATTCCTCAGATGTTATAACTCCCACTTCCACTGGGTACAGCTGAGTTTCTGCTCGTTTGAGAGAAATCCTAATGTACTTTCTGGAAAGCCTACTCCCAAGAATACTCAGATCTTCTGCCCAATTCCCACACTCCGATCTTTGTGAAGAAAGGAAGTCCATCACAGGAGAATCACTCCTCTTACCATCCTAGCATGGTCTTTGACTTCACTTGCCCTGAAGCTCTGTAAAAGTTAGGGAACCCTTTGAAGAAATTTCCTAATTTTCATTGAGCTATTGAATCCACTCTGTGGTTTCCTCTACATGATAATTATTAACTAACATTATACAAATTAGCATAAAGCATTTTGTTTTGGTTCTGCCCCCTGCATCCACTTTAGAGATCTGACCCCATCTACCTGGACACTTGCTAGACATTACTTCCTAACTGATTCATAGGCCTAGCTCAGCCACTTCCAGGAAGTCTGAAATATTGGTATTCCATAGGATTAAGTGTCTGGTCATTTTCCAGCCCATATATATGCTTCTAAGATTAGCTCAGCCATCCCCCAAGGATCCCAAAGACTCACATCCGCACATCTACATATCAAATGTCCTTTCTACTTTAAGAGATGAAAAGTGTTGCATATGCAAAGTGTGAACACCTGCTAGTCAACCTGCCTTGCAGTAAGATAGAGGCAGTTACAATTCAGTTCACCAAAACTCATCTCCACCTTTTTTACTGAATCACTCTCCCCAGTTCTCCCAATAACCATGTGTTAGGAATCATTAAGAAAAACAGAGAAAAATGAGAAGCAGTGAAGTATTATGCAAAGTTTGTAAATGGTAGGACTACGGTGTCAATCTCTCAGGTCTATGCTTCATGTAATACACACATCTTGCAGAGTCTTCAGTAACTGTGAGTTAGTGAATGATTCCTAAACAAATACCATGTGTCATGTGCTGGGGGTAAATTTTTGCCAGAGATCACACAATGAACTAGTAGAATCCTATGTACTACTATAACACGCCTTAAACATTTGAGCTATTTTAGCCTAGTTTATTACAGCTAATTTAATTCATTTTTATTAACCCATATTAAAAAACAATATGCTAGAAATTACTTTCAAAAATAATCTTGCCTATTTATTCAAAAACAGCATATTTCACATGGTCTTCAATAACATACGATTTCATATATTTGTGTTTTAATGTACCATGAAACAAAAATTTTAAATTAATGCCAACTAACCCAGCTTCTGTTTGTCATTCTGTGTCTCTGTCTTTAGGTCATTCTTATGAGCTTATGTTAGTTTTTAATTATTTTATTGTAAATAAGGTCATTGAAAAACCCAACCCATTATTTGTGGGAATTATTTTAACAAGGAAAACTCCACTAGGTTACTAAATAGTATCAAATATGTTTGGTAATCTTTTCTTATTTCACATAGTTGCAAGCGTATTCCCTTTTTAGCTACACTATGAAATGCTAATCTCAATGCCATTAATTGGTAATACATATTCATTGAAATTTAGTGATTTAAGGACCTATCTAGCTTCATATTTTTGTTGCCCTTTGGGACATATATTCCAAACCTAAAATTACATCTAGCTACAGACAGAATAAGAACAGACGTGATATCAGTGAGTTAATACAATGCTTTTATGAGAAAGACAGTGAGGACCAGAGAGCTTATCCATCCCTTGTCCAAAGCAATCATTGCAGTAAAATATCCAAGGACTAGGATTCAGACTCAACAGTCCTGAACCAGTAAATACCTTTTCCACTAAAACTGAAGACTATTTACTTTCAGTAACAGACTAGTAGTGTTACTGGGAATTCACCAGAGATGACCACTCAGAAACAGTGCAGAGCCAACTGAAAGTCTTTATTCCAGAGTGCTGGGACCACAGCCAAGTGATAGGGCACCCAGGTCCAGAACGCGGGAACTTTTAAAGGCAGAGACCACTTCCTGGCTTCTCCCTCAGCAACTGCAAGCTGGTTTCACACAGTAAGTAGTTTAAAGCAAGCAGTTTTAACAGAAGCTAAGATAGGCAGTTAGCCAGCCTGAGGGGTACCCCTCCAAAAACTGGAACTAAGATAAAAGGCTCCCTGGAGGAGGTTCCACACAAACAATTAGTTTTAACAAAGGCTATGATACATTAGCTAGGACATCCTGACCTTGGATGTCTAGTTCTGTGGAGTTGGGTAATTTTCCATGGGATTCTCCATCAAGGAGTTCAAATTCTAGTTAAACCTGAAATGGCCTCAGCAAGAAAACAAGATGGAGGAACCTCTGCACTCACTGTGTTGGCGCCCTCACAAAAGAACTCTCTTTGATATAGTTCACTGACTGTTTTCAAAAAGCCTGTTCTCTTTCCTAAGTTATTTACTAGCCACTATCATAATGGTATGAGCATATACAAATCAATTTATTTACCCAAATGTGCATAAGCAATAGTTACTTGACAACATTATTGGTTAAAAATGACTTACCAGATGGCGATCAAATAACTAGTCAGATGGATTATTTGTTTATAAGTAATGTAGTCACCACTTGAGGAAATATTTTATGGTTTGTTCTACTGATTTGAGGCAAATAGAACTTCTGAATGAAGCCATAGTTGATTGCTAGGTTTGGGGAGGTTTTTTGTTTTTGTTTTTATTTTTTGTTTTGTTTTTGTTGTTTTTAATGGACGCTTAGCAATTTCTCAACTTGATACCGAATGGCCGCTAACGTTCGTGTCATCTTTCTGCTGGGTCTCCTGGACCATGTTTCCCAAAAGGACTGGTTTTCATATTTCCTTGTTCCCTTCTGGAAATCATCACGGTGAAGAAAGGTGGTTGTGTTTGCAGCCTGGGAAGTCAGACCTGGAGGAAACAGCGGGGAGCTAGAGTAATAGCTCAAGGGAAACAGTAAACAGACAAAGCCCAGACCCTTAAAGGGAGAGAGGAGGGAGGGGGAGGAACAGGAAGAGAGAGAGGGGAGACAAGGAGAAGGAGGCTATGGGAGAGAAGCTACATGGGAGGACGAGGGAAGGGAGAGAAAGAAGGAGGAGGGAGAGGAAAGCAGACTAAGAGGGACTGGAGGGAGAGGGAGAGGGGAGACATTCAGCGACTTGAAGTTTCCCCAGCACAGAATGAAATGAAGACTTCACTACAGATAGATTGTCTGCTTTTTTCCCAACTCTCCATAACAACTAGAAGAGCATCCTAACACTGCAATGATGATTTAACTGTTAGTCTAGTCACATCTGTGCTATCACGGGAGTGGCTATCATGGGAAGATGTCCAGGCAAAGCAGAGTAGGTGGAACAAAACCTAAACCCATGACCTGGCAGCTAATGTCTCATGCTGCGAAGTGTAGAAATTATTCTCAGTGAGTACTCTCTGTGCTCCTCTACGGTGCTCAGCTCCCCCACTTTATCTCAAATGCACACTGGAGACTTATAACCTATGAAGCTGGGATAGGAGAGAAGTGATTGAGCCACCTCTGAAGATTATTCTCTCTGTTACATACAAATCAAATTGTCTAAAGCATATACTCTTATATTAGACAGAGAAATAAAATATATACAATATACATTTAAATATATATAAATATATACTTTTTTAAAAAACTGGGAATAGGTTTGGATTTATTTTATACAAAAGATGTTGCTCTGGAGAGAGAGAGAGAGAGAGAGAGAGAGAGAGAGAGAGAGAGAGAGAGAAGCACATGCCAAAAGATAAAAGATTGCTATAGAAAGATTCATTGCCTAGGTAACTTTTTTCTTCTCTCATTTTTACTTTGCGATGGGCTCTCAATGGACTGATTCATTTAAGCTATGATTTTTATTCATATTTTTAAGCTGTTGGGCCTAATGTTGAAATCTCCCTTGTCACCAGTTAGACTTACTAGTTTTAATGATTTGAGTTTTAAATGAAGGTCATTATATAATATCCTGCATTGCATGCAGATTATGAAGTTCCTGCCGGCTTTGCCTTTTAATTAAATTATTCTTTCAAGTGGAATATAGTAGTAGAAAAGTCCATTTTCGTTTTACATTGAAGAGGCTCTATAGCCAAACTTTTCCACTTTATTACTAATGGGTATTTAAAATATTGGCCTTAAATAAATGTTGATTGTGTCTAAAAGAATTATTTGTTTAATACATCTTTTTATCTACTCACCCAATTCAATTGCCCATAGTCTGCAGACAATGTATTTCAACATAAGACATACTCATATATTCGTTTCTCTACCTTGCCCTCAATTTGAAGATATCTGATATATAGCTATAGAAGAAAGGGCCAAGTGAGACATAGTTGTGGATTTATGACATTTTAGAAGAGCTCCATAAATTTGATGAGCACCTGACAGATGAGTAATCATACATCCACAATTCTGAAGGAAAAAGGCAGGAGAAAGATTTACCAAAAGCACTAAAATGAAGGGAGAGGCTTTCTGAAGAAGTAGCACTTCCCTGAGGATGGGAAAGCCTAACCAGGTTCATGCGGTAAGTCACCTCTTTGAGGTGGGCTGTGGGGTCTTGGATGGTGGGAGGGAGATACTGACTGGGCATGTGCTGAAACTGAAGAGAACTCTGCCAGTCAACAATCTATGGCACAGAGACCGTGGCAGCCAACTGGACAGGGTATGGAGTGTTTCTGGGGGGATTGGCTCAGGTTGAGTTAAACCTGTTGGGGGCCAACTCAACAGAATGGGAAAACAGCAAGCCATGCACAAGATGGAGGAAAATTGAAATTTTGAGGTTAGAAAGTGATTTCAAATTAATCTGATAAATCATCATCCCAGGAATAATCCATCCAGAAGTCACGTGTCAGGGTCAAAGATTTGAAATCTCAAAAGAAACCCTTCATCCCACAAAAGTGGGACTGACCTTAGAAGAAGGTTAAATAGAGAACTAGAAAATGGATATGGGTGAGGGACAGACCAATCTTTCTGTTTTCTTATCTATTGCCATTTGAACATCGCCATAAATCTTGACCTTAAAGGTCAGTAGATGACATATGAATGCTTTTAAAATCTTTTCTGAGAGTTAGTGCTCTAATCTCCCTGAATGGTGCCTTTTATCTGGAATAATAAACAACGGTTAAACAGTATTCTTGAGTCAGTGAGCTGGGACACTACCACCTTGCAACCTACCTGCCGCTCACCATGGGGTAGGCAAACAGCTTCCATCTCTGGGCATAGCTGCTATAACCATTTGCTAATGAAGAACTCAGGGTCCCCTGTTTATTTGCGTGCTCGGAAATCCAATACTGTTTTTCAGCGCCCCTTTCGAGGTCTGATATGAAACAAATTGTTGGCAGATGTGGAGGGCGTTTTGAGCCAAGATAGAGAATTTGTTTGCACTGTCTGGTTTTTCAGCTTTGACCAGTATCGGGTCATAGCAGCTGGTTTTTATCAGTGCTCTGTATACGATAGACCATGCACCTGACAAAACAAGAGTTGCTTGCATGACCCCCATTTGGAAACTTTAAGATCAAGAACCGAAACAAGGCAGTGTAGAAATGTTGGGACCTCCTAATCAAATTAATGATCAGCTTAATTTAACTCTGCTTTGTTTACATGAGAGTGTCTTGTAGCATACAGGTAAAATGTACACTCTTAAAAACATTTATGAAAACTTTTAGTTTTATAGCTTATTATGAAATTTAATCTGAGGCTTGATATTATATATATTTTTTTTTTACTTTATGAAGGCATCACTCATAGAACAAAGCTCACCAACACTTCCTTTCCTTCAAGAAAAAGAGTGATCTTGTGTCAAAACTATAGTAAACAGCATGAGATGGATCCAGCACACTAGTTTAGTATTAAGATTTCTTTCTTTACTGACAGGGCCTTCATTTTCCTTTTACATGCCAGAATCAGTGTGGTGAATTATTTTCATGACCTCCTCCCTTGCTTTAAATAAATAAAAGATTAGCATTTCAGTCACCCTGTTTACATTAAACTGAAAATTCCATAAGCCACAGTAGTGTTTATGTTTTCAACTTTTGTTCAGTCCCCCCCACCCCCAGGGGTGCATGAGTTCATTGATTTGTTTCAACTATCCAAAATATTTTAAGAATACTGCACTGTGGAGAAGTATTTATTTGAAGTGGTTTTGGATAATTTGCAAACTCTATGATGATATAGTGGCCAGTTCTAATGAAACAGAAAAGCTTTTATTCTGAAGTCTCCCTGACACTGTGGGAAATAAAATCTCTAAGAGACGTAAGCTTTTAGTAAAAATAATTTTAGTTTTGAATTGTATGTGCTCCTTGGTCTGTAATGCATCTAATGTGATTCAAAGGCAATTTTACCTGTTTTCAATGCCATCTGTGCAGTGTGGAGTTACTTCACAGTGATGTGGGATAAACGTCCGAATCTGAAAGCCTTGCTGAAGAATGCATTAAAAAGACAGCAGAGTTAGAAAAGTGCAGTGGAAAAGGATTCTCGCTTCAGTTTTAGCAAATATTAAAACCAAATCTCTTGGTGAAGTTTTTAAAATATCCTACAAGAGCAAAGGTAAGGGGATTGCAAAACAAGACAACTCTGCTCTTGTGATGAGAAGATCCAAAGACTATTTTCAGTCAGTTTGAACCCATAAATGTGCAGATGTAGTAGTCAGTTCTCCACTTGAAAGAGTTACCTGAGCTATATACACTTAGAAACAATTTTGAATAGTTTTTACTACACTTTCTAATTTCATAGGAAAAAATTTCTATTCTTATATGCTTTTGGACCTACCTAGTCTCTTGATCATCTTTAGAGAAACTTTCAAAACTATTTAACATTTTTCCCAAAGGAATATGATTTTTATTTTTTACCAATACTTCTTGGGATGATTACCTTTTCCTGCTTTTCCTTAACTTTCTATAAAGTAGAACACAGAAGAAAAGCACCACTGATATATTTGCACTCTTATTTTAATGTCTAAGTCATAAAATGCATTATTTTTAAGCCACTAATCGTACTATTAATGGGTTATGTATAGCAGAATCTCATAAATATTGGCAAATCAAGCTCTGTTAAATTTCTTTCCTTATTTGTAAAATCCCATCAATCCTATGGTCACAAAAGGTAGCATTGGTTTTAGCACTAATAGGGTGACTTCCAGAAAAACACATTGCTGTTCAAAATAAGGTAATCCAAGGTAAATCAAAATAAGGAAAACACCTACAGCTGGAGCCGTTGTGTGTAGCAAACAGATCCCTCTCTTTGAAAGACAGCAGGGACATTAGAAACCTCCTCTTACATTCCACCATCTTCCTCAAAATCATATAATAATCCAAGTAGTACTTTAGCTTGCTAAGTATTCACAAGACATTTCATTTCAGCACTTATCTGTTCACTAGGAGGCAGTATATTATTATATTCAATGTTTAAATGGTACTGAAAATGTAGTGTTAAAGAAATTTTCTGCGTGTGTATCCCATCTGCTGCTCTTCTAAGCTTCCTCACCTGAACACAGCCAATGATGTCTGTGTTTTTGTATCATTTCAAAATTGTGCACATGCAAACATTATGGTTTCTTACCACAGCTCATCTGTTGCCAAATACTTACAAATCTAATTAAATAATAGAGACATGCACTTACTCATTTTGTTTTCTTTCTAAGGGAGCTATGAATGAAATTTGAAACAATTTGTTTTCTGATTCTTCCTGCTGTTTTACTTTAGCTCCACATCAAATAACAATATTTATAAATACATCCTACTCACTTTTCTTAATTCAATGAATTAATTTAAACTAAAAATTCATTGTTTACCATCATAGTCAAATATTTCTAAAGTGTTTATTGTAAGATACTTCTCTCATCAAGATAATCAACCTGTATGGAAACAATGAAAAAGGGTGATATATATGTTTAAATGTTTGACAAGTAACCAATTGAATCATTTATCCATTCTTTATTGACTTACCATTTTTAAATATTCCCATTGAAATCAGGCATTCCTCTTGTTACAATAGTAATAGGTGTTCGTTGAAGATGTATTAAGGCATAGTTCCTAGATGAAAAAATAAGTATAAATCCAATTCAACCCCACCCAATATATACACTCCGGGGCCATCTGAGGGAGTAAAACTTAATTTTCTGGGGACGATGAGGGGGCAAAACTTAACTTTCTGGGGCTGACAAAGAGGGAAAACACATCCACATACCTTTAGGGTCTTTTATCTTCTCTGTTCTTTATTCTTTTAACCTCTATCCAGATATATCTCTTATATCTGTCTTGATGTCTTCCTTTTAACTAACTTTATTTTTTTCCCTTACAGCTCATATATTCTAGCAAAATCTTCCAAGAAATATAAAAATTACAATTGAGGTTATATTCTATTTTTTAAGTGAATGATTACAGTGAATACAAGTAAAAAAAAAAAAAAGAACAGCATGTTTCCCATATCCCTTACATGATTAAACATTTTACATATTATAGGTGAAAAACAAGTTGTTGCAGAACCCATATTCATTTACACCCAAGCAACTTGTTATAGATTAACAGAGTGCAAGCAAGCAAGGTATTTTTTCTCAGCCAGTTCTTTTGCTAGCAGGCTGCATTTGCAGTTACAAAGAAAGGATCAATAACTTTATTATTTATCTCAAAAGGTAATCTTATGAGAAATCTTAAAAGAACCACAAATCTAAACTTTATATATGAAAAATAATCAGCCAGTTCTACTTTAAATCCTCAGGGTACACACCTTCTCATCAACAGCTTTTTATATCATGACACTGAGGGCAGGAATGGGTACAAGGAATTAATCATCACCTTTGTTCACCAACCCATCCTAGCAAGAATGCTACATTAGCTAGCAATGCATTGTTCCTGTTCCCCGACCTCAACAAGTCCCTTGTTCCTCTATTAAAAGTGTGTCTTTATAAACTTTAAATTGCTCCCCAAGATTTTCTACCACAAAGTCCTGAACAAAAACATTTTAACCTAACCTTACTAGCAATCTACATGTCTACATTTTTTCTAAGGATGGTGGTTGAATCATTAATCTGCTCCAACAGCAATGCTTAGAAAAAAAAAATCAATCATTATTAAGTACCAGTAACACTGCCCAGTGAGGGTCTAGAAATCCCCTGAGAGTTTTCATACAAACCATAGATTTATGAAGGATGTGGTGACCACAAAGGCAACAATCAGAGCTATGCTCAACAACAGCATGAGGTCCTCAGGACAGGTAGTCCTCGGGGATTTGCCTCTCCAAGGCTCATTCAGGTGTGGCTTTCCCAACCACCCAGCCATGTTCCATTTGTTCCATGCTACCTGTTGGTCCCCTCACATGGCCCCTGACACCCCTCCCTCTAATCCTCCCAGTTCCTCCCTTCCATCTTGATCTACTCCCTTTTGTCTCTCATTAGAAAACAATCAGGCTTCTAAGGGATATAATAAGGCAGGGTAATGGTGGTGAATGCTTTTAACGCCAACACTGAAGAGGCAGAAGCAGGTGGATGGATCTCTGTGACTTCAAGGCCAGCCTGGTCTACAGATTGACTTCCAAGACAGCCAGGACTACAGAGAAAAACTCTGTCTCAAAAAACCAAAAACAAAGAAAGAAAAAAAAAGTTAATGATGATAATAATAATATTAAGGAAAAGCAAAGACTAACACATTGGAATTGGGCAAAACAAACGGAAGGAACAGGACCCAAGAGAAGGCACAAGAAATAGAGACCCACTGGTTCACACACTCAGGAATCCCATAAAAAACAACTAAACTGGAAACCATAATATACACACAAAGGACCTGGTACAGACCCATGCAGGCCCTTTGCATGCTGCCCCAGTCTCTGTGAATTCATTTGAACTTTTTCATGTTGATTTAGGGGACTTTGTTTTTTTTTGGGTGTCCTCCACACCCATAGGCTCTTATATTCTTTCTGCCTCCTCTTCTTCTGAAGGGTTCCCTGAGGTCTGAGGGGATGGATTTGATACAGACATCCCATTCAGGGCTGAGTGTTCCAAGATCTCTAACTCTCTGCATAATGTCTAGCTGTAGGTCCCTGTATTTGTTCCCATCACCTGCAGGAGGAAGAGTCTCTGATGATGGCTGAGCAAAGAACTGATCTATGAGTATAGAAGAATGTTATTAGGATTCATTTTATTGCTACTATTTTTGCTATCTTTTGGTTTGGGGGATTTCTGAAGGTCTTGGTCACCCAAGCAGTTTTGGGTATCAGTTCCAACGTGTGGAGTGGGCCTTCAGTCAAACCAGATATTATTTGGTTACTGTTACAAAACTGTGTGCCACCAATGTTCTGGCATATTTTACAGGTTTGTGCCTTGCTTGGTGTTTACATTTCTCTTTTGGTAACATGCAGGATAGCTTCCTGTACCAAAGATGCTAGAATGTAGGGGTAAAGGTTCTATGTAGGCACCGGCTTGACTTCTCCATGTTCAATGAATTATGTAAGTGTTGCCTTCAGCAATGGGACTAGTTTGTGGAGAGCAACCTATTGTCTTGGCAACAGCCTGGATTGTTTGGGGATTCCCATTGGGATGCTTTTGGCCAACAACTCAATTATGTGTAACTTAGTACCAGTACTGGAAGCTTCATGTTATGACAAGAGATGACTCTTGGGACCAAGTTGGGCATGTCTCCTCCATTATTTGATGATTTCATTTAGATCACCTTTACATATTTATATATTTAGGAAGCTTCTACTGTATTAGATTCCCAATGACCCCTAATTTTAGCTGTCTCTCCCTCTATCCCCTCCCTTATCTTCTTCTCCCCTTCCCCTCCTATATTGATCCTCCCGTTATAAGCCCCACCCCACCCATTCATAACTATCCATTCTATTTCCCTTTTCTAATGAGATCTATCTGTACCTTCTAGTCCCTTACTTTATACCTAACCTCTATGGCTCTATGAATTGTAGCTTGGTTATCATTGGTTTAACAGCTAATATTAGTGGAGGCAATTTAACTACTTGAGGGTAATAACCATGTTGGAGGAAAAGTAAAGCTTTTTCAAAACTAACGTTTTGTATCAATGATTTTGTCATCTATGCTGGTTCTGTACAACCATGTTGATATAATTCAGCAGACACCATAACCGTCAAGATGAGTGTAGCTTTGTGAAAATAACATCTGCTGTGAAATCAGATATTTTGATATTTTTTATCAATATGTAGAGAGAGGGAAGAACAGGTTTTTAAAATTAAAACAAGTGTTTTATAGCACTGATAGAATTAAGAATTTTTAGCCTTTTTATGTTCTCTCCTTTTGGATGAAATTCTGCAAGGTTACAAGCACTACTATGAATAAGAAGCTATTTTGAGCAATCAGAGGACTGTCTGACCCACTAGATAACTTTTTCCCTGTGCTATTTGGTCCAGGGTCCATAAAAAATTGATGTTCTCTTCCCAGGTAACATGCTTATTTTTATCTACATGAAACTCATCGATCTCCTTCCAATTTGGTGCTGGCCTCTCCATTCCACTATCATTCCCGAGGTAACGAATGATATTTTCATAGGCATGGCTGGTAATCAATACAGACAAGCTCTGCCCATTGATCTGAGGAAGACCTTTGATCTGGAAAATCACCAATTATGGCTATTTAAAGTAGATTCAATTGGATTAGGAAGAACAAAAAAGAGCTGGCATCTACAGTGTTCTTTAATAGTTTCACAACCCAGAAAGACACAAAGTTAAATATAAGGCCGTTTAAAGAGTAAGGGTTAATTTTCATCTTTCAATATTAAATGAAGATTTTTTTGCACATTCTACTTCATCTCTGAATTTTTTATGGCCATGTAATGTGATATTCTTATAAGGGACATCTCAGGTACAAGGTAATTGACGATTTGTACTGAGTTTCTGACAACCTTCAAATTCTAATTAATAAAAATAGATTCAGTTTAAATATTGATATGCTAAGCATTAGTCTTGTTTTAACTGAAAAGGGTGGACTCCTGGTCTTGGTAAATTAAGTCTTTAATAGTATAGTATGTAGGCTACCTGGTTGATTAATTGGTCACCTTTTCTGGTGAAATTTCTGGTCACTATTATTTCCAGGTAATGATAAAATTTGAATTAGAAATGAAAATATATTAAGTTTTTGACTCCCTAAGATGAATTTGTATCAAATGGAACATGTTACTTAATATTCAGCAATCTCTCCTGCCTCAGAAGACCATCACTGTGAAAGATACTAAAGGCAAAGAGGTGGCAATCCCTGTCATGCACATTTTCAACCTTTTCCCTACACTCAGGGAGATCTAAATTTTAGGGGAAACTCCACAGTTGAATGTTTTCGTTTATGATTGACACCATGAATTCTTGCATAATGCATCTGAATTCATATTCCAGCTTCACAATCTGCTGGTTGTGTGACTTGAAAGATTATTTAATCTCATCCTCTCTCTAATTTCATTGTAAATAACAATAATAATAACCCTATAGGTTTCGAACTTAATGCAATTGACTCCTCATGACAATAAGTAGTCATTACACTATTATTTTATGATAAATAACATTCTAGACTTTTTTTAAGAAACAACTCTAGAAAATTGGACTTATCTTGTATTACAGAGGGCAAAGAACTCCAGAATTTAAAGTTATTTGCCAAAAGTGGCTCAGTACTAAATACAAATAGTCTCCTTCCATAGCCTGCCCACTTAACCACATAGTATACACATGGGCAAATCATTTAATATAGGAAATAGCACACAGCAGGTGCTCCATAAAAGGAGAAACAACAATAGGTACATGGGGGCCTGGTGATAGCATTTACACTTCTATTCCAAAATATACCTAGAGTCAGCTTTCCTATGGGTATTTACATCATGTAACAGACAATTTTACATCACTTAAACAACTTAGTTCTATTAAGGTTTCTTTAACACTTAGCTGAAAGAGTTTTAATTGGACTATTGCTTGAAACATTGATGGAATATTATTTACCAATTAAAAAAATGAAACTATAACATTATTTTATCAGCAGTGGCTTTTAGTAGTCTTGATGAGGTACAAGCTAGGAGTCTATGGGAGTGTTATGTTGTTAGCAACAACAGCTAATGATATTATTGATACCTACCTTCCCAATTCCTTAAGTCAAGACCATTTTCTAGAATTTCTTCATACTTATATGTAGTCTTATGGACTTCTACACAGCCTCTTGCTTGATTCATTGTCAATAAAAGAAGCACAATGCTTTCCTTGGAGACTATATCATGCCCCTTCCCGGGGCTGATACCTATGAGACCATTCCAGCACATTGTGTTCATCTCATTCTCATAGGGCACCCATTATCAGAAAAATTCATGCTTTCAAGCTCAGACTCTTTTCTTCCAGACTATTTCCAGAGCAAGAAAGGAAAGGTTGATTTAGAAAATTTGCAGCTGTTAATTATTTTTTTTGACACAAACATGTAGTTGCAAAATAAGTCAGGGCCTGCAGTCACAGCTCAGTGGTAGAGTGATTGCTCTGCACACATGAGGCCTAGGTCCAATCCCTTGTACTGTCAATAATAACAAGAAGAGGAAAACGAAGAAAAAGAAGGAAGACAGGAAACAGAAGAAGAGGAATGTGGAATTTGTATCAGAGACCTTGATCCATATCGCAAAGGAAAGTCTACATGATGTGAGCACTATATTTTGCCCATGACAAAAGACAAGGATTTTGCTAGAGCTGTTTGGTGTCACCTTTCCAAGCCCTTCTTAGCACATCACCCCACAACCTTCCTTTTGCCCTTTTATTGGCTTCAGTCATCAGAGCAAGGTTTTGGATATTGCTCAGTGGTGGAGTACTTACCTAGCATGTGTGAAGTCCTGTGTTCAATTTCTATTACCAATGGTGGGGGTGGGGAGAATGAAGAGGTATACTGGTCCTTGTCTGTCTAGAACATAATGCAATTTACACTATGATTCTGCCTAATCATAACCCCCATTCCCCCCAAAAAAAAACATGCAACTCACTAACAATAAAAGAAAACCTAAGCCATCTGAGCACATACAGATATTATAAAGGACCTGAAGTCATTGCATAGATTACAAAATAGGATAGAACCTGTACACAGACATAGTGAAAACTTGTTCCACACCTGGGGGATGCTGAGCAGAAGGCCTAGCACCCAAAAATCTGGTTTCTAAGTAGCTCTTCCTACTAGCAAAATGAAGTCAAAACAGATTCTTTAATGTCAAGGCTAAGATCAGGGTGCGAGGGAGGGTGTAGCAGAAATCTTAGATGGTCTTATTAATAAAATCAAACCTGGAGCCAGGTATTGGGGTGAACACTGGAAGGTCAGAGAGACAGAAACAGTCACAGCTAACCTCACCTGGCCAATTCTCGGCTGGTCTTGTTTCCTCAGACTGGAGGCTTCTGTGTCCTCACATCCGAATGACTCTCAGCTGAACTGCTGCTTCTCGGAAGCCTGAAAGCTTAACCAGGCCAAATGCTTCTCCAGGCCAAATGCTTCTCCAGGCCAAATGCTTCTAGTTTCTGGTCCTCACGCCTTATATACCTTTCTGCTTTCTACCACCACTCCCTGGGATTAAAGGCGTGTGTCACCACACCTGGCCATTTCCAAAGTGGCCTTGAACTCACAGAGATCCAGAGGGATTTCTGTCTCTGGAATGCTAGGATTAAAGGCATGTGCTACCACTGTCTATCCTCATGTTTAATATTGTGGCTGTTCCGTCTCTGACCCCAGATAAGTTTATTAGCATGCACAATATTTGGGTGAATACAATACCACAGGAGGGCTAGTGTAATTCTTTTGAAAATCTCAGATCCATGAGTCTTGTGAATAGGATGCTTGGCATTTCAGTAAGGCATGAAATTCCTCTTCTAATAATAGCCTATGCTGTCTTGTTAGCATCATGAAAATTTCCATCTATATACCTTTCTGCTTTAGAATATATTTCTGTCATTCCATATGTCATAATCTGAAACGAGTTCCAAGTCTTTAATCTTTTTTTTTTTCTTTTGAGACAGGGTTTCTCTGTGTAGTTTTGGTGGCTTTCCTGGATCTTGCTCTGTAGACCCGGCTGGCCTCGAACTCACAAAGATCCACCTGTCTCTGCCTCCCGAGTGCTGGGATTAAAGGCGTGCACCACCACCGCCCAGCCTAAGTCTTTAATCTGTTGGGGGAAACATAGATGCTGGTCTTTGCAACAATTTTAAACATCTGCAATTATTCTTTTAAAAATTATAATTACAATTGCATATTAACTATATACACCTATAGATTTCACTCTGCCTTTCCACACATGCATACATTGTGCTTTGTCTATGCCATGCCAACTTCTTTTTCTCCTCTTTCCTTGCCCCTCCCCTCTGCCCCTGACCCTTCCTTAGCAATCCCTCTACTACATTCATAGATTATTATTTTCATTTCTGTGTTCATACACCAGAGAAACATGCAATATTGTCTATATCTGGTTTATTTTGCCTCATATGGAGATCTCTGCTTTTATCCATTTTCCATCAAATAATATAATTTTGCTTTTCTTTATGGCTTAATGAAACTGTATTCTGTACAGATTCAGTATTTTCTTAACCCTTTCATGTGTTGTCAAACCCCTAGGAGTCCCTGTCTTGACTGTTTGGAATAGTACCACAATAAATAAGAGCATTCAAGCACTGATCATATATAACCCATATAATGAATTGGATTCCTTGAAATACAAATCAAAAAGTGTTATAGTTGAGTCAGATAGAACTTTTGATTTTACTCTTGTGAGGACCCTTACTAATTCTCTTGTGGTAGATTAAATTTTCATTCTCACTAGCAATGTGTAAAGTTTCCTTTTTTTCTTGTTTTCATAATTTTTTCTTTTATTTTTTGAGATTATTATTACATGATTTCCCCCTTCCCTTTCATCTCTCAAAGTCCTCCTATGTACCCCTCCTTGCTTTTTTTCATTGTCATTGTGTGTGTGTGTGTGTGTGTGTGTGTGTATTCCTACGGAATCCTTAACTACATCCTAAATATTTATCCTTATACATACAGATAAGTGCAGTTCTCACCCCATGTCAAGGAAACTTTTCTTCCCAACAGACAGAGACCATTACAAAAACCCACAGTTAACCAAAATGCTGAGTTGTGGAGCCCAGTCCCAAATCTACAATACAACTCCCACACCAAAGGCTCAGAGGGGCCAGAAAAACTTAAGAGCCATAAGACCAGGGAGTTTGCTGTGAGACTGTCTTATCTCACTGATACGACTGACTAAGCATAAGCTGAAAAAGGACAACAATAATAGGCATCCTGATATGGACAGTCAAGTCTACTAGGCCTCAACTCTATAAAAAGAAACTATAGACAACCAAGGAATGCTGGCAGTGGAGAAATTGTCTTCCCCAGGGAAGAACACACTGGTTCTTCCAGTGTGGCTATCCAATAGCAAATGGTTATCCAACTGGTTACCCAATAACAAGTGGTCAGTGCTGCAAGCATAAAGTTTCCTTTTAATATACAGCCTGACTACTGTTTATTTTTGTTAATGGCTATTCTGATAGGGCTAAGATAGAGTATAGTTTTGATTTGCATTTTCCTGATTTCTAAATTTGTTAAATATTTTTTATTATTTGTTTGTTACTTGTACTTCTTTTGAGAAAAAGTATATGTCATTATTTGTCTGGGTTTTTTTTTTCCATTGAGTTACTTGATTTTGTTATTAAATGTTTTATTTTGCTTGAGATCAAAATCTTACACTATCCAGGCTAGCTTAGAACTTGCAATTTTGCTGAGGCCACTCTTAAATTTCTCATCTTCCTTCTTTTAACTCCTGAGTGATGGGATTAAAGCATGCACCAGTGGGATGGTTACTACTCCTTGTCAATTTGCCAGGATCTGAATCACCTATAAGGCTCGCCTCCAACCACACCTGTGAAGGATTATGTGTCCTCGGGGCATGCCCGTGAGCTATTATGTTCATTAGCTTAATTGAAGACCCACACTAAAGTCAACTCCAGCATTCTGGAGGCTGGGGTCCTAGACTGAATAAAACAGAAAAGGAATTGAACACAGCACACATTGTTCTCTGCCTCATGACTGACAATGAATGTGACCAGCTGCCTCCTCAAGCCACTGCCACTGTGACTTCCTTGCCACGACCTCAGTCGAAAAGAAACACCGTCTCCCTTGAGTTTGCATTTGTCAGAATATTTTGTCACAGAAACAGAAAAAGTGGTGGCAGTCTTCATGCCAACTCTGGAGGGTTTTATTTTTGTTTTTTTCCAATACGTTCTGCATAGTTGTCCTCAGTCCATTTTTTCTGGCAAACTTTTCTCTCTGTTTGAAGGTTCTCTCTTCAGTCTGTTGATGGTGTCTTCCACACCGCAGAAGCCTATTGGTTTTACGCAGTTCTCTATATCAATTCTTGCTTTTCCTGTATTGTGGGAGTCCTATTCAGGAGATCATTACCAGTGCTGACTCTGAGGTGTTTCTTTATTTCCATGTTGTAGTCTCCAACTCTCAGGTCTTATACTGAGGTCTTTGATCCATTTTGAGTAGGGTGAGAGATAGAGG